>MJUT01060724.1:788587-815971 GCA_002080005.1 Gigantidas platifrons
TGGAGTTTTTGTTGTGTACATTGACACCGGAAACTCAGGGCCTTTAATTCCATCGAAATCACGTGATCTGGCAGACGAAAATAACAAAATTTTGACGGAATGGAAATGATTCGAAACAACCGAATTGACATGATTCGAAACAACCGAATTCCGACCACGTTCCGTCTTTTTCGTGTCTTGACGTCTGAACAAATAGGCAGGCGACTTCCGGTGTTTACGCTATTACTGTGACAACGTCAGCATATCATAGTCGTAGATGCGGTAGATTATAAGTAATTGTAATATGGAGACGCCATGGAAACCGCTGAATAAATACTGGTGTTCGGTACCCCACTATCTGTCTTATATAAGAAATATATACATAAAGGCAGATCGTTTTCCTTTCATGATGCTGACAGCCGCAAATAAAGAAAGAAAACAAATTTAATTTTAAAGAATTATTTGTCTCTGCGTTGAAGTCTTTGATACAAATAAAATAATTTAATTGATATCTGTCTTTTACAGAAAATGTTAAGATATTTTTAACTTGAGAATTGAACGTTAAAACGGCACATATCGATTGGAGTTTTTGTTGTGTACATTGACACCGGAAACTCAGGGCCTTTAGTTCCATCGAAATCACGTGATCTGGCAGACGAAAATAAAAAAAATTTGACGGAATGGAAATGATTCGAAACAACCGAATTCCTTAGACAATTTTCAGATTTGTAGCGGGAATTTGTGGGTAATAAATATATGATTTAATATGAATTACATGGAATTGGACATGGATAAAATTGTACGTGAAAACATAGATATTATCTGCTGAAAACAAGTGACAGCAAATACAATTTAATGAAAAAATGGCGAAATATAGAAGAAGCAAATTAAAAAATATAGTAAAATACAATCTCCTAGGCCTATTTGTGTTCCACGCGACTATTTTATGGTTGACCGATTTCAGGTAACGTGACTTGGGCGCCATTACAAAACATATGCAAGCAAAAAAGATCAGCGAGCCGAAATTTCTTCATCAAATTAAACGATATTTTGGCATTTATCTTTGGTATAACTACCAATTTGAATGAGAATTATAAGGAAATGTCTTAACTGACCGATTTACGGTCACATGTGGATAATAAAAAAATAAAATAAAAAACACACACACAGCAGAAAACTAAAAAGACGAGCAACACGGACACCACCAAAAAGGGAAGAATGTTTTATTTGCCACAAATAAAAGAAAATGGTGAATAGGGTCGAACAATTGTCCTTGCAATGAGCCACCAACAACCATTCCGGTCCTAACAAGCTATTTCTCCTTAGCAGCTGGACCAAGTTGTCTTTAACGTTCAGGAAGCATCAAATAGTCCACACTAATGGAACTTATGTCCATTCCGTCATTAGGATTGTATATTTATTTCGTCCAGTACAACCAGTAGACGCCCATCTACACCACAGCGGAACAACTATGTCATATTTAATGTCCAGGGGACCATACGGGGATAATATCAGTTATATACGTATCTACCCGTGGGTATTGAAATTTTATCATCTTGGAGAACTTCTTGTCAATTCATTTGGGATATCAATTGTCCCTTAGTTTTTACGATTTTTGTGATATGATTTTGGAAATAAGTAGACAGTGTTGTAGTTTTGGTTTTCGTTTTATAGTCAATTTTATTTTTAGATGCAGACGCAAAACAACCGTCACCGCAATACAAGGTGAAACCAATGAAGACCAACTGTTGCCACAATCAAGGAATTTGTATTCTCGGCAAATTTTGTAAATGTAAAAAGTAAGTTGTGTTACTGAATAAGTTGAGGGTTTGTATGTCGAAGCAAACGAACCTTCACTGAAAAACAGATATATCAAACATGGTTTGCTCTATGCACCCAAATTGTAGACCTCTTCTTTAAAGCATGTAAACGATTGTATTGTTGATCATTTATATGAAAATGCTTTGCGTACACTTCAAATTCAATATTTTGGTCTTGGGTTAAATCATACTTTGGAATATCTGATAAGAAGAGTTTGAAGATACCAACCGTGTAATCAGAATCCGTTTATCGAAGATTGGGATGACATAGCTCATATTGTAATTTCTTGAAAATCGTCCATGGTTAAAACCACAACCTACCAAAAAAAGCAAGGTTCGATTCTTCTTGACCCCCATTTGTTTTATATGAGGTTCATGTCTTATTCGTGTTATTTCTATTTTTACGCATACGAGTTCCATATCAGCTGATGTTCGTGTTGTTTAATAGTAACATGACGGATGTCACATGCCAACCCTTCCGGAGCACATGATTTCACCCCAGGTTTTTAGTAGGGTTCGTGTTGCTCCATCTTTGGTTTTCTGTATAATTTTTTGTAAATCGCTGTTTGTCCTTTTATTCTTTTTCTTTTGGTCATTGTATTGTCTGTACTTGTTCGATGTATGGCTTCTTATTATCCATTTGGAATCTTTAAACTGTTTTTTTTTTTCATTTTGAATTACAAAAATAAGAAAAACTGAGTCAAACCCTTTATTAATTCAATGACACTTCCTGACATTAGATCATTAACACATGGGTACCATGTTAATTATATCGATGGTTCTTATCACCATCGACAGGTTATTTGAGTGCAGTAGGTATTTATTTATTTCTGATGACCATCTGCAATTTAGATCTTCAATTCAAATGATAATGCATTGCGTCTTGCTTTGAAGTTCGTGACCTTTTTTGCTGAATGTCATGTGATGATCGGTTCATATTCTCTTTCTTCCCAGTTGGTAGTTGTGAAACTCAAAACGCCTTTGTTTTAAGATAGTTGAAATGTATCAAAAGAAAGTATTTTTGTTTTCGGAAAACATGTGTCGTTTCAGGAATGACTTTCATAAAGTACGCTCAAAATCCAAAAGTTGGAAAGCCAAATAATTTATCAATCTTTCGGAGCAAGAAACCCAAAAAGGGATTGAACAAGATAACACAAGTCGACTAAGATCATCTATACTTGGGGAAGGGGACGTCCTGATCGTTGGATTTACAACTACCTGTGCAATCAGTGACTATCATCACTAATGCTGTGAGTTCGAACCCCGTTCATGGCGAGGTGTACTCAATACAACATTACAATATGTGATAACGTTTTTCCGTGATTTGAGACAAAAACTGACCGCCACGATATAACTGAAATATTGTTGACAGAGGCGTTAAGCACAATAACTCAAAACAAACCACCCTATAACTGGGGGAGGAGAACCTTAGTTTTATTCCCATTTTGGGGAGACCGTTAAATTTCAATAATAAATATATCCTTTTAAGCCTTTAATCTCACTTTCAGGTATACTGATCATGTTCTGTTAATTAAGAATCCAAACTTTGCTAACTGTATTCCATTAATATACCCTAAAGAATTTGAGATACAAGAAACAACAGAAGCAGCTCCCTCTTTCTCATTTCTTGACATTTACCTCAAAATTGACACTAATTGTCAACTTTCTACCAGCCTTTATAACAAACGAGATGACCTCAGTTTTCCCATTATCAATTTTTCACAGCTTGATAGTAATATAACAACCGCTCCTACTCACACCATACTACACTACACCTTGCTGTATTTAGACTTAAAAGGAATTAAAGGAAAACGCCATGGTCTTAACAAGTTAGCGAGAAAAATTAAATGACAGTAAATAAAAGACATTTGTGTTAATGAATGTTAAAAATAGTATACCGTAAGGTAGAATTTGGTGATTGAAGTTGCAATTGCCTGTAGCACCAAATAATGGGGATCGCCATTTTTCAGAACTCTTCAATGTGAGGAGACGAAAAATCATAATTATACGTGCAATTAAAGCTCTTCCGAAAGAGCCGTGACGTCACAATAGCGATATTGTATATTATATCAGCATTGATCAGTTGCAATTTTATCATTAAAAATTATGTAAGTCGTATATTTATCTTTTGATATTTATAAAATCATTATGACTTCATGTCAAGCATTTTATTACACTAACGAAAAGGGAAAGTGTGAGAAGATTATTTTTTGTAATTACCGATCAGGACTACCATTGTCAACACATCGACCAGTGACCACGATAAACACGGGAAAGTAAGACAGCATTGATGACAAAAAAAGAAAAAAAGCATGTGTACGCATAAAACGAGCTAAAACTGACAGTTATTTAACCTGCGACCAATCACGTAAAACACAAAATTATACGTAGATACACACCCCATACAAATGAACTCATTTGTTTTATGAAAAACAATTAAGACGATATACAATTGTATACATTATATTACAGTTGATCTGATACTAAAACATAACCTAAAGGGCACGATGCTGGGAAGAGTCAGATACATTATTTATTCAACTAACATGATCCGTCTCCGTGACGTCACATGAAGAGGTGTCATGGCCGCTTACACTACGACAGGAAATTCCAAATATTCATATTTCTAACTTCCTTTCTTCTTCTTCTTTGATATAGTAATTAAACTCATTTGCTGAGTACTCAATACTTTGGCGTGTGTGTAGGCGCTTCGTATGTCTATGTACAATGTTTAAAAAATGTAGGGGCAAATAAAAAAAATGGACTGGTGCTATCTGTACAAGTGGTGCAGGATAAAAACATCTGGGCGCCTAGGCTAAAATGGCTGCCTTGAAAGCCTCAACAGTTGAGGCTTTCACTGTCGTGTCCGGTAGTCTGTTCCACTCGATTACTGTACGTGGAAAAAATGAGTGTTTGTAGTAGTCATGCCTCGGGCTGAAGATCTTATACGCCATCGAGTTGTAGTGCCTTGATTGTCTTGTGGCTAGAGCCAGGTAGTTTTCTAATGGTACAGCTACCAATCCATAGGTGATCTTGTACATCCAACAGAGTCTGATGTTCTGACGTCTCTGTTGTAATGGAATCCAGTTTAGTTGGTTCAGCATGGCGGTGACACTTGCCTCGTAGCTGTAGTTGTTGCATACATATCTGGCAGCTCTTCTCTGTACTCTTTCCAATTTGTCAATATTCTCATGTGTGAAAGGATCCCAGATTGCTGCTCCATATTCCACCTTTGGTCTAATAAGGGTGTTGACAGCAGTGATTTTAGTTTGCTGTGGTGCCTTCTTGATGTTTCGAGATAGCATTCCCTGAACCTGGTTTGATCCTGCAACTATGTTGTTAATATGCGAGTTCCAGTTTAGATCATCCTTGATGGTAAGCCCTAAATATTTGGTATCATGAACCTCTTCTAGCTGTTCTCCATGCATGTTGTATGGTGTTTTCAACGGTCTTCTAGATCTGGTGATATGCATGACATTACACTTACTGACGTTGAATTCCATTTTCCATTTACTCTCCCATGTTGTGTCAAGGATTTTGATAGAATCCTCTCATCTTATTCTACAAAAAGTTTTTCCGTAGAGATGTACAATTTGTTGAAAAGTATTCTGTCACTTGTGTACATATTACGAAATATGGTATTGGTAATTATAGATTTTGGTTCAAAGTTGACTATTATTTCACTATTATGTACGATGTCCTTGTATACGATCTAATATTTAGATAATGGTTGAGACCATGGGCTTTCTTTATTAGAACTTAAATTATATGTGTTACGAAGATTAGTGGCCAATGTAGATCCCCACCTTCGTTTTTTTTGTTTATATCTGTTAGTTTTATAAATATAAAATTAGACAATAAAAAATCGCCACAAATGGTGGTCAGAAAGTATACAAAGTTTATAGGGGTGGTCACCATGGGAAAACATAAGGTACATGTGTAGCTAATCGTGGTCAGATTAGAATCGAAGAGCATAAATATTATTTATAATGTTCAAGAGTATAGCGTTCTTTATAATAAAGCTGTTCGTCCTGATACATGGGAGTGTTGGTATTTTACTCACATGTAGAAATCACAGCATGATTTGACTAAGAGGGGAAATTTGGGCCAATGACACTAGTTTAGCCCGCCACTTTTTATGGAAGTGTTTGTACCAAGGAAAGTGAGGGTCATTTATTTGTGTATTAGGGATATCGATTTTACCTCTTTCTACGATTTTGATATTTGATTTTGGAATTGTTCCGACAGTGTGGTATTTTTTGTCTTTCATTTTATACATGTCAGTGGCAAAATACTGACCACTGGGTTGAAGATGGTCTCGGAGACTAAAATGTTTTTATTATTTTTGTCAAATCACTTTAGGTCTCTGCGATATTAAAAATAGGACCAATCTAATTAGGAGATAACTGTATTGTATATGCAAATTTTACGACATTAATTGGAGATTTGATGGTGTCACAAATTGAGTTTACTGGCGACGCGTGTAACACCAGATGGATTTGGGGCGAAAATAAAATGGAATGATAAAAAGAAACAAAATTAAATTCGAGAATTATATAATACACATAAATTGTATACGAACTACACAGTAAAGTTGTAATAATATAAATATTGAAAGTGAAAGTACTACGGTGCCAATATTTTCCTGGTCATTTTGTGGCCTCGTCTATGACCTGGAGAGCTTGTGACAATTCTTCGTAACTCTCAAGAATTTCCTCGGACTGAACATTTTCAGTCATTTCTGTTTTAGCTCAACATCGTTCAGTATAAGCGGCCAAGCAATTCCAGTTCGTCGTCGTACTCGTAATTTTCTAAATATGTCCGCGCAAGGATATGTGATTCGGCTAAAATTCTAAAAATAGCTGATGTTATTTCAACCGTGGAATTGATATACCTTGAAAATCACAGCATTGTACAATCACAAACCAGAAATATTAAACAACTACATTAGAATTAAAATTAGACCTTGAAATTTTCATTAAATCGTGTAATTATTATTAAAACTAAGTTTCTCCTCTTTCATGCATATGTGACTATAGCCGATTTTGGCTTTCCTGTGTATGTCCGCTAGTTTACTTCCTCAAACAGATTTTAAAATGGTTTGGCTTTGGGCGTACCCGATGAAAGTTATTCCAGAATTTTGTCGTGAGCACTAAATTTGATACTTACGCTTTCATTGTACACCCGACAATGGTAATGCCATGTTATTATATTTTCAGAAACTATTTCGGTAGATATTGTGAGACGAGAGTGGAATTTAAATCATGTCGCCATATACTTCATGGTGCTTGGATAAAAGCTGACTGTGATCTATGTAAATGTTTTGACGGAAATATGTCTTGTATACCTCGGATATACGATGGTTGTGGTAAGTGATTTACTAGTTCTGAAACAATCATTATAATAAGAGGAACCGTCGTGGTAATTGGATGTACAACTACATGTGCAATCAGTGCCTATCACTACTAAAGTTGTGAGTTTGAACCTCGTTCATGACAAGGTGTACTCGTTATAATATTATGTGATACAGTTCGTCAGTGACTTGCGATAGGTCGGCGGTTTTCTCCAGGTCCTCCAGTTTTCTCCACCAATATAACTGACCGCCATGATATAACTGAAATATTGTTGAAAGTGGCGCTATATACCATAAACCAAACCAACCAACATTATAATAAGTGTTCTAACATGACTTCACTCTTTCCTTTTGTTAAAAAAACAGAATTATTTCTTCGTATTATCTCATTAGCACATGCGCCGATGAATGTGACTGAAGTTTCCATTGGCAGCATAAATTGTGACCCGAATAATGCCGATAGAGGGCGCAGTATTCTTCGAGTTACTTAAATTGTGTGCGACATTTTCCGCAAGCGTATGTATAAATTACCGTATTTCAATCAAAATATACTACCGTATTTGTACTCTTTGACATATCAGAATTGAAATAAATAATGGAAGCCAGAATGTGTTTTAACATGGATTGGCGGATATATAGCAAATTTTATCCCTCGCTTCTGGCTCGGGATAAAATACTAATATCCGTCAATCCATGTTAAAACCCCCAACACATTCTGGCTTCCATGATTTATTTCTTAATCAAACTGCAAATTATCAAAAGAATTGGGAATGGTATTGATATATTGATGTTCTGTCCTTCTTCGGTTTACAGCTTCTTTATACACCTTTCGGTTTTTGGTATCTTCAAACTTTTCTGACCTCAGATTGTCTTCATCGATGGGTATATGCATGAAATTGAAGGGTTGTACCCCTACCGTATTTTTGTTTCAAAACCGTTTATATACCGTGTGTCATAAAAGCAAAGCTTAAGAAGAGTTTGAATATACCAAAGGTAATCAGAATACGTAAATCGAAGAAGAACAGACAACGCAATGGCCAAAAACAAAGTACAAGAGGACAAACAACGATCTACAAAACATACACATAAAACTAAAGATCGAGTAACACGAACCCCACTAAAAACCGATGAACTCAGGTGCTCCGGAAGGGTAAGCAGTTCCTGTTCCACTTTTAATTTGTGTTTATATTTCTTGGTTGTAGACGATGATGGTACATTGCTTCACAAGATGATGACAACCAAAGACCCGCTAGAGGCTAGCGATATAAGAGTTATCAGCAACGACAGAGACTACCAAGATGTTCCACAAGAACAATTCAATATCGAGGATTACTATTACATAGATGAAGAAAATGATTCGAATCATATTAAATTCAATTGGCTGATTACGACAATCGTCTCCATTGCTGCATCTGTTTTACGGTGATCGTTTGTTTGTTTGTATTCGACGACGGGTGTCTGCTTAAATGATTAACAGCGCCATTAGAACATTTAAGATCAATGACCAATATTTGTGCTAAGAAACGAAATTAGTATTCATATTAAGGGGTGTTACTCCGTGACGATTGTTGAAAGATTCCATGTTATTGATTGTATTCTTATTTTTAATAGCACTGCTACGATTTCCGTTTATAAAACGAGTTCGGTTCGTCTTTATTCACATTTGTTTTGTTTGTGGTTTCGCGTTTTATTTATGCTATTTATATTTATTGGCGCTATACTGGTATCCAACACGATTTCATGTCCATGCCGTTTAAGAGTAACACGACTGATGCCACCAGTGGAGCATGAAGTGCTTACTCTTCGGAACACCCGAATGCATACCCATTTTGTGGGGCTAGTGTCGCTGAGTTATCTGTGAGATGTTTTGTGGGCCATTGTTTGTCTTTTTGCCTGTTCTCTCTTCGTGTTTAGAGTAGAATATGTTGTCTTCGATTTACTGATTCTGATTGCCCTTTTGTATCATCGGGTTATCATAGATGCTGTTTGAAGGAACATTGTTTGTTTCATGAACATTAAGTCCACATCTCAGAATTTTTCATCTAATAAAAACCAGACTAGTTCTTTGGAGGTATTTGGCCACAGCTTTATATAGTAAACATAATATATATACAAAATACATAATTGCAGTAATTTGTGAAAAAATTGTCTTATGATGCAAGATTGTGAATAATAACAGATCAAGTTTATAGTGTAGCAATCGAATTAAAAGTCAATGTTGATAGCACCATAGATGATGGTGTGAACCAAGAAAGATTTAACTATATATAGTTACCACAAATAATGGTAACAAACATCTAAGCAAAATCAATTTAGATCACCGTGGTAACACATGTGATGGTCTAAAAGCCCTTAAAAGAATAAAATTGACCTAAGTAAATGCATTAAATGGAGCGAATTCGGCCTTACACCCATTCTATTAAAGTCAATAATTCAAATGACGGGACATTCGGATAGCAGTCTTCTTGTTGAGCATCTTCTTGAATGAATACCAAGTATGTTGTAAGCGAAGCATCGAAGTGGCAAAAATCATGATCTCCAAGAACACATTCACGCAAAGATAAGTCAAAATAGGAATGCCAAGAAGATGCGACATCTGATGATCCACAAGGTTATATGACAGGAGGAACAACTTCCTGTGATCACAGGTGGTCTTTTACCATATTGAAAAGCGAGTGTTCTCCTCAACACACAGGTAATATCAATTGAAGTTGGTAAGAGACAAGTTCAGCAAATTGTCAACTGATCTGAAATCATACATTAAACAAGAGCAGTATCTATTTAAAAAAACAATTAACATTCTAAAACATATATACATAAATGGAAAAATTACTGAGATGTGGAATACGTCTGGGTGTGGTGGGTTGGGTTTTTGTGAAATGTTGCTGTGAGCTTGACACGTCTGTCACCATTCGAGGGAACTTGAAAAAGAAAGATTAGTTTCCGGTTCTGACGACATAACAGATAGATCTGTATACCGAATGAAAAATTGAAAAGGCAACGCCCCATGATAACCGAATTTAAGCTCACTGCTTAAATTCTTTTGTTTTTTGTAAGGAATACCGTCCAATGTTGAATGTGTCTCTGTATTGTCCATTCTTGATTGCCCATTCGGTTTTCTCTTACATTTATTTTAATACACATGGCATAAAATCTGTCATAATCTTTCATATTTAATAATTAATATTGTTTCCTTGATAGCATATCGGAAATGGGGACACGTTCATTATTAATATTTTTAACAAATCAATAATGATAATAATAATTCACATTGTTTTATATACATTTTTGTATATTAAAGTTAGTAATTAACTTGATGTTTACATGTCCAGTTCTAATTTTATTTTATGCTTGATTGACTTTAACTTTCTAATATGAGTACTCTGCCTTCTACTCACTTTTGTCCATTGGTCATACTGCTTTATGAATAGTGTTTTTCTCTGGTTCTGACCGGTTTAATCTTGATATTTAGCTATATAATCTCAGTAACTTAATTATATTATCAATGCGGAACAAGCTGAACTAAGAGAAACATATGGGTCGTAGCAAACAGTTATAATGTATTTTGTACATTTATTTATTTCATTATTTAGAGTTAATTTGCTAATTGTAATTTCTTTTATATTTGAATATTTGCAATAAGAATAATTTATTTGATACAGATACAGATACAAATTTTATTTAAAGTCGGAGTATAAAAACATACAACATAAGCTCTGAAGAGCTTTTAAAACCGACATGCATGTAAATAATAATAAAACAAGCATCAGGACATACATATGCATAAAAGCAGAGCATATACATAATATAAGACATAAAAGCACAGTAGTTGAACTAGACATGCATAAAAAGCAGAGCATATACATAATATAAGACATAAAAGCACAGTAGTTGAACTAGACACATGCATAAAAAGCAGAGCATATAAATAATATAAGACATAAAAGCACAGTAGTTGAACTAAATAAAAATAAGCACAATTGATGAACTAAACTAAAAATATATATAGCATACTAAGGGAAGGAAATCAAACTGAAGCCTTGCATGCAAAACAATGACATGAGCTGCCTGACCATGTATTAATCAAATTTTTAAATTGGTCTAGTGACATGTCTTTTCTAAAGTGGTCAGGCAGCTCATTCCAGAGCTTTGCACCTGCATAACGAAAAGATTGCAAACCAAAACTTGTAGTTCTTACCTGTGGTAAAGCTGCTTTATTTTGATATCTAAAAGAATACAAAGTATTTTTTATATCTATGAGGTCAAATAAATAAACAGGACAATTTTTATTAACAATTTTGAAAACTTCTAAAGCAAATGTTCTAAGTCTCCTTACTTTTAGGGATGCCAGTTTAGATTTGCATAACAGGTCTTCATAACTAGAGGTGTATTCATTGTATATAAATCTCAGAGCCCTTTCCTGTATTTTTTCTATTTTTTTGGTATTCGTTTCTCCACAAAAGTGCCAAACAAGTGGGCAATAGTTAAAGTTGGACATAATAAAGGAGTAGTAGATTGTAAGTNCGGAACAAGCTGAACTAAGAGAAACATATGGGTCGTAGCAAACAGTTATAATGTATTTTGTACATTTATTTATTTCATTATTTAGAGTTAATTTGCTAATTGTAATTTCTTTTATATTTGAATATTTGCAATAAGAATAATTTATTTGATTCTTATTTTACTTAAGTTTTCTAATTGGTTTGCATAGATATATTAAACATTGTCATTATAATGTTCACAAGTAAATTAAGTGTATTGATACTTGTTATAATGAGTAGTTTTCACTTACAATGTGTGTTAAATTGTTGACATTTATAGTTGTCGTTTTTATATATGAATTGATAACTGAATTATTGTATTATTAATGTATTTTGCCATTAAATTCTAGATGGTATTATTTATTTATATTTGTATTATTGCACTTAGTATTTAATAATTTGTGTATTTCAGATCCGTCATTGGATTTATTCTAATGTTAATGAATAAAGTATATAAAAACATTCCGCATTCATTATATTGAGAATCTGATTATCACTCCACTTGTTCAAACGAAAATCATCCACTCAGAGAAACCCGTCATTGCTATCTTGTAGAACCTTGGCTAAATTATTTATCATAATGCTTAATAATGCAACAGTTAGGATGCTTCATTGCATAACACCAATTCTTTGTTCAATCAGAATAGACGAGAAGCACCAGCCAGATTTTAGAAGTGAACATTTGTATTTTTCTGGATATTTCACTAATGATTAAGGAACATTAAAAAGGGCTGATAATAGTTCACAAATCATGGATGCTTTAAATTTGAACATTTGATAACTGATATAGTAAAGTCCTTGCCATTTTACCAAAACGAAAGAGATTGTCTTTTTAGAAACTTAATAGAAACCCACAAAAATATAGGAACATTACTCTTTGGAAGCGATGAAATTAATATAAATGAAAATTCTATGATCTTCAATAAAGGTCGAGCATATGTTGGGAACATTTTTTTTTTAATCAGTGTTCTGTCATCTGGTCTCCATAAACATCAACTTATGTTCCATGTTTCACTATATTGTGTTAAATATTATCTATATTTGTGTAAGTGCTAGATTTAGTGTCATTATTATATGTCTATGATTTGTAGGGAGAGGACAGTCCATAAGTTGTGATAACTTTTTGTCCAATCCCATTGCTGTTTTATTTGCAATAAAATAATAATAAACTTAAACTTGAGTTTTGTTTAATTTTGAAATTTGTAACAAAGTTCCATCAATTCTAGATGAACACGTGGATAGTGAATGTCACTATGGTCTATACCTGAAAGCGAACAAAACGTTATCATATAGGGTCGCCGCTTTAACCACATAATTATATGATAGCTTATCATTTTTTTCTTTTCTTTCCTTTTTTCTTTTACATTTCGTTTTTTTTTCTTTCTTAGATATTACGGATCTAATAACTGAGTCTCCAATACGCTTTAGAATATATAACGTCATGCATATAAATATTTTATTGATTTAAAATCCAATAAAGGACTGTCATCAACAACAATACAAAGGACAATACTGAAATACAAGATATTTACACATAAAAATAACACACAAATAATGCCATCACGACTGAGTAATTTACCTAGTGATCACCTGTATGGATCTAATACATTATATTTATATAAAATTTACAAAAATACAGACTCAATTATAACTTAGTCTTCTATCATACATATTATTAATCCCTTGTATACATATTGTATTAATATCATAGTCATTAGAGCTTAAAATAAATTTAAATTTGTCCCAGTCTGACATACCGATAAATGATGGCACAACTTGACTCAAGTTAGAAAAAAAATTCATTTCGAAGTGAGGTCAATTCTGGGCAATTAATTGTAAAATGAAATTCATCCTCTATTTCAGTTCTACAAAGAGGGCACAGTCTATTTTCTAGCTGTATATTCAAATGACGACCTCTTTCAATAAGTAATTTACTGTTACTTACTCTAATTTTTGCAAAATTTGAAATTAACTTTTTATCTAAACCCGCTAGTAAATAACTCTCCAATGAGTATTCTTCTTTTATTTTTCTATATGTCCTTAACTTATTACCATTAACATTATTTCCATCAAAAAATATATTTTTTCTCCAGTAATTTACAAAGCCATCACACATTTTTTTGTTAATTGCAAATATAAGCCTCTTTTTGGAAAAAGTATTTTGATTCTCCCATATATGTTGGAAGACATATGTATATGAGCCCAAAGGACAGTGATTCTTGCCATTTTGTCCCCATCTTATTCACCTTGTTTCGCTGATGCACGAACTTTTCTACAGCAATAGGGGGCTTTATTCTACAAACACTTGTATGTATTGTATTGTCGGAACATTTCCAATGTCCAATGGAAAAATCGTAGAAAGGGGCAAAATCAAACTGGTAACACAAATACGCTCACTTTCCTGGCTTATTACAGTCAATATAAAGTGGTGGGGTTAAATTAGTTTTATGGGGCCCAAATCTCCACTCTTAAGGTGGTACTATACATTTCAGGTAAAATTTGATCTGCTCGTTTAATTTTTTTTTTTTTTTTTTGGCAGTGTGTTTGAATATATCCACTGTAATAACTATCAAAATTTTAACAAATTCCAACCAACCGACTCTGAGCTATAAATTCACTAGCCACATAGCAGATTTTCTCTCTGTGGTTTTGATCACCGAGATGCTTGAAATCTGCATTCAAACATCATATGATCAAAACGTTCAACTGATTTTAAAGAGTTCATATCCAGAAATTGAGGGTACTTTCCTCACAAATATTCATCATATTTAAATTAGATTTTGATCACGTGACTGCAGTTTCAAGCATGATGGATCGTTTATTAGATTTGTCAAATAATAGCATAAAGCAATTTATATATAAATCCTTGCATAAAGTAGGGAAATTCAATGTGTCCGTCAATGATTCGAAAATTAAAAGTTATTGTTTATTTCCGCAAAGTTTTTCTTCTGCCAAAATTCAAATCTTTTTGTTTTGTAACGATTTTAGACATGTCTTTGATATCGCGATCGTGCAAAAATGATCATATTATATTTAATGTGGGAACCCCGAGTTTAGAAGCTATAAATATAAGGTTAGTCAATATAATTACATCTATTATTGAGGAATCTAAATTAATTTCAGAAAATATGTCGCCAAATGTCATTCATTGTTAAATTTTGTGTCAAACACACCAGTCTCATGTATTTCAGACATTTTTCCATATAGACTCTTTAAGGCCAAATAAGGGTTCGTCTCCTCGGGTTTTTTATTTAGTCCAGGTACCTTGAATATTGAATTGTTTTCATTAATTTTTATTTAATTTAATTCAATGTATCATTTTCAAGTTCAGAAAATGACATACATGCTATTAGGAATGATATCGGCAGACGTCCCGGCGTCGCCATCTTAGATATGCAAATGAGCAAATTACCCATCATTTCTGGCTATGTATCTCCCTGTAGTGTATGGTACCCCCTTAATTGGTGATATTGCTGAGATGTGTGTAATATGGTTGTAAACAATATTCATGCCTGTATGTAGTACATAATTGAAATAAAAAAAAAAGAAATTCTATATTTGTAAACCTGTAAGTTTGAGTTCTGGTCGTCTGGTATAACGAGGAGATGAAGACGAATAAACTGAACTATACCCCCTCAAATGTGGGATATTGGCCCTGAATAGCATGTTCTCATTTTTTCAGTTTTTAAATCTATATTTCTTAGGTCGGACGTTCTTTGAATAAAATTCGACCGTCATTTGTCCAAAACGACTCGATCAGGGTTCCTTTCTTTGCAATTGTTCTAATTACTTACTTTCGTTCACGGTTCAGATCTTCGGCCATGAGTAATTTTTCTTCGAAGTTTATCATATTGTTTCTAGTCCTGCAAACCATGTCCTTGATTTCCAGTTTTCTAAATCTACACGTAATGTGCACTGTATTGTCTTCACTTAATCACAAAAAGAAGCACAAGTTGTACCTCAGCATAAAAAACAAATGATCCTCTCTACAAAAACACTATCGTACTGTCAGTATTCTGCCAACAATTTCACAAATCTATAAAATGGTGCTGTCAGATCAGAGTTGAATTTTTCAAATAATATTTTTCATGATTTTTTAGGTGCTTTTAGAAAGGGCCTTGGATGTCAGACCACACTACTAAGACTCCTTGAAGAATGTGGCAGCTATTTTGATGGTTCTTTCGAAAGCTTTTGATTGTCTGCCACATTTCATTCTTCTCAGTAAATTGGATGCTTATGGACTGTCATCCCAATCAGTAAAATTACTAGAAAATTATTTGACAAGCCATAAGCAACAAATCAAAATAAAAAAAACCCATCTATACCTTATTTGGGCCCATAAAATAGATTAAACCCGCCACTTTTATTTATTGAAGTGCATTTACACATACATGTGTGTCAGTGGTATCGATTTACATCTGTTTCTGTGTCGATTATATTTTTAGAACTGCTCCGACAGCTATGATTTTTTTCTCATTTTTTTTGGGTATGATTAGTAAAATGGAAGACACATTTTCAAGATATAGAATATGAACTGTACTGAAGTGAGATCTAAATACCAGAAGACCTAAAGATAATGAGATTTGAAAAATATTACATTTCAAATTTCAAAGTAAAGAACCTCCGTTTTGTCACCTAAAATGTTAAAATTCTAAAATGTCCTATCTCGTTCACACTTTATCTCAGACAACACATCACTTCCCCAGACACAACTATTAATAAAATGGACACAACCTTTTATTTATTGGTTTTTATTTTTGTTTTAATAAACATATAAACTTTTAACTTATTTTGGCTTTGGAGTATTTTGGTCTTGAGCGTCCCTGATGAAAGTTGTATGAGAAACGCGTCATGCGCAATAAATTTTATATCTATGTTTTTAACACTCAATCAAGATAGAAAAGAAACAGTGAAGACGAATAAGTCCAAGTTCGATAATACACAGGACCACTGAGGGATGAACTTTACTGGAAGAAGAAGAAGAAGAAGAACTCATTAAATTCTTCATTAAGTCTTCCTGTAGAAACATTCAAATATAGAAAACGACAGCGAGGGACGGATAGCAACGAAACGTTACGACAAAGCAGTACTTAACGATTTTCCCATTGTGAACTTTCCATTTAGATGTAGCAACATGTATATAAAGCATACATCTCTTAGTTGATAATATATTTCAGATCTTGAGGTTCATATCATGATTCTTATCAGAATTTCATCGATAGAGGGGTGCTGCTAACAAGGAATTTACTGAACCAATGATTGCCAGTGGTTAAGTTGAAGTCATCATTTCAAAAGTAACACGTTCACCATCATGACTTGGTTGACCATTGCAGACAATATCTGTCACAGACGACCACGGATATGTTTTGTTTGTTGTAAGTACAATCCGTTCCTTTCCTCTTTTGTGCTTTATCGTCATATGTTTAACAAGACTAACACGACGAATGGCACCATACCAAAACACGTGCGTTTATCCCGTGTTTTCAGTGAGGTTTGTGTTGCTCAATCGTTAATGTTCCGTGTATGTTTTGTAAGTCATTGTTTGTCCTTTTGTCCTTTGTGATTTGGCCATTATTTGTCTCTCCGTCGAATTACGACTTCTGTTTATCCATTTTGGTATCTTCAAATTTTTTTCATGTGGCATGAAACATCATGATTGTGGGGTTTGATCTGCCGTTTGATCCAAAGCTGGGCATAGGCTTCAAATTAAATGTTTTTAAATACCCACAAAAGTAATATTCTCAAGATATGTTGAAGGAAATATAACTGTAAATGACAGGAAGTAACCTTGCGATACCACCAAGCAACGGTTCTACCTCATCAAAAATTAGGGCTAGGGGGTATGATGTTTAACGCCATGTTCAACAATATTTCAGTTATATCGTAGCGGTCAGTTTTATTTGTGAAGGAAACCGGAGTACCCGGAGAAGACCACCGACCTGTCCCATGTCAATGACAAACTTTATCGCATAATGTTGCATCTAACACATCTCGCCATTAGCGGGATTCGCACTCACAACTTTAGTGGTGATAGGCACTGGTGGCACAGGTAGTTGTAAATCCACACGATCACGACCTGGACGGTCCCATCAAAATTACGCACGACTCTATTAAAGAGCTTCAACATACTAAAAAACATTCAAAAACGATTTCAATTAATAAATGAAGGTTTTTTTAATAACTGCTTTTGTTGACAAATAAATATTCTTTAAATTAATGATTCTCAAAACAATTTTCACTGCAAAAGTTAAAAAAACGAATATACAACATCTGAAATATGAAAAAAATCAAAATGGCGGTCATGACGACATGAATTCAACATCTCGTTGTACACATGCCAAATGCCAATCTTTCAGAATGTGAGCTATAGTGGCTGTTAAAATTAAAATGTTGTAATGTTCTCTGTGATTGGTATTTTGTACTATTTCGCCGGACAAATTGGTATTTACAACGCTATTCTTTGAATTTCAGGTTGAAAAATTGTGTCATTATACGTCCCAGTGACCTAAACAATCTGATGTACATTTAGGTATCTGTCAATAAGAACTAAACCCAAAAGTTGACCGATGTACATTCAACTGAATAATAAAAGGACACAGTTAAGATAAAGCTGACAGAATATAGGACGAATTTAAATACATGATCATGTTAGTATTTCAGCAGAAAATGTAAATAATTTTTAATAATTCTATTCTTACTAGAATTTATCAATAACTCGTAATCTGATTGGATATCGTCACTTATTCTACGTCATTCGAAAGGAATTTATAAATCAATATTTCCGTTTACTGTACTACTTTTTTTGTAGCGTTACGGCGTAGGAATATGAAAAAATAATCCACCAAGAATTATTAGTATCTAACGTCGAAAACAACACGATGTCCAAGAATAAGAATTATAAGGATTAAACACTGTGTTTTTATCAAATTATGCATGCATAAACTCCGGCAGCTCACTCACAAACTTTACATAAAGTCCTTCGGACTTTATTCAGTTTGTGAGTGAGTTGCCGGAGTTTATACATAGATAATTTCCTAAAAAACAGTGTTTAATCCTATAATATTTTAAAATTTCATGACTTGTGAAGACATATGTAGCAACAATTCACAGTAACACCTGCATATGGATTTTATATATATATGGGGGCCGTCATGGTTGTGATCATGTGGTAGTTGGATTTCCAACTACCTGTGGAATCAGTGCTTATCACCACTAATGTTGTGAGCTCGATCCCCGCTCGGGCGAGGTGTACTCGATGGAACATTATGATATAAAGTTTGTCAGGTCGGTGTTTTTTTCCCGGGTACTCCGATTTCCTCCACCAATAAAACTGACCGTCAAGGTATAAATATTGTTGAAAGTGGCGTTAATCCCCATAAACTAACAAATCATCTATCTGCGGATTGTTGTTTCAGTGAGCTAGCACTATAAAAACACAACTATGCGTGTATAATTTCAGTTGAATATCCATTAGCAATCGTATATACCATTTTAACACACAATTAGTGATTTAACTATTTACATCTATGAGATGTGCAAGCATATTTTGCTGTAACCTTGGTGTATTTGATGTAATCACGTGGGGTGGAGATATCCAGCTGCTCAACAATTACACAAAATAGGAGTGTTTTAATTTGTTAACGACAGTCGATGACATGTGGTAAATTTGTTGTTGTGAAAAGCTCTTGTTGAAATCAAGGACGTATATTGACGTCTTTGTTGAAATCAATTGAAATCTTAAAATATAAAAATACATTTACATTTTCTGCTAAAATAATATGTTTGACTTCTAGTCGTATTGTTGTTCTTGTTCGATTTTGATGATTTTTTTTACCAACAAAGGCAGAAATTGCCAGAATTAAATGTAATTTTACACTGTAATTTCAGCATAATTATATACCATATTCACAAAAGACTCCTGATACGTGCTAATCTGGGTTACGGGTCACTGTGAGTAGCATGTGTAGTCACGTGAACAGATACGGTGTTGAAAAAACTGTTGGTACTCATAAAATATTAATAAATGCAATACAAGTTTATATTTGTCTTCAAGAAATATGATAGACAAAACCATGTGTGAAGTTTTATGACGAAATATCTCCGATTTCTATGTAAATTTACGAATTGAAGTTTTAGAAATACTCACAGGTAATTTTATTTTATAATCTAAGACTTTGGAGAGTAAAACACAATACTAAAGTTTGAACGTTAAAAACACAATGCAACGATAGTACTTTTGAAAACAAATAATTTAAGTTTATGTTTAAATCGTGAATATTTAAAATATCTGCTTCAAAAATATTTTAGCAGAAAAATACATACGTTCTCGCTTTTGCTGGTAAATATTTCATGAAACTCGAACAAGAATTGCATTTGGGATAATATTTTGAAAAATTTGTGGTTTTTACTGAGGGTTTTTATAATGAAATATATAGTCAAAAATTACAGTGACCGAATACTTTTCTCATGTCTCGGGAGTGAAAGACATGATTTATAGGACGCCATTTATACTCTCTGATAGATATGACATTTAGTGAGTGATTGTTATTTAATGCCAACTTAGCATTTTTTTTCTATATCATGGCGAGAACAAGTTAAGTTGTAAATGAGATGATGATGTGGTCCGCTTTCAACTCGACCTACATGATCAGATGGATTTTTATAGTGCTAGTTCACTGAAACAACAGTCCGCGGATAGACGGATAGAGATGTCGTCCCACTCGGACATATTATCCTGATTTCGAGTAAACCAGTTTTTTATCTCTTTATCCTTACTGCTGCATGCTTAGCGGAGAGGCAACAAATACCAATTTTATAGTCTATGGTTTGACCCGACTTGGGCTTGAACTCATGGTCTACCGCACTCGAGACAAGCACGCAAACCATTACACCACCGATGCGGCTGATATGATATTTATACAAAACTAATATTAAAAAGTAAATATTGCCATTTATTACAAGAGTTGAATGCATTATACCGTTTCTCGTTTAAGATGAAGAATAAAGAAAGGAGGCAACCGACTTTGCAGGTAAAGTGTAGACATATTTACTGCCGTCTATTTCGATATTGAAATTGTTGGATTGATCCAATGGGTTCATAACAACTACAGCTGTCGTACCATCCGGGTTCTCAAAAGCGACAGTGCGCAGACTCTGTATTTCATTTGAATCTATCCTCATGGCGCCTGGTTGTACAACCTTTGAGAGATGTCCAATGACATAGTACTCAACCTCTTTTGTATATTGGTCAGAATTTGATTGAACCGTAATTACACCACGGCAGTTGTTACAGCCATGAACCTGCACACGTGGTCCTTGATTTTGATCCAATGCTATGTTCCAGAGCATGACTGCTTTCACCCACTGCCTTGGTTGCTCAATGAATAAATTGTCCAAATTCCATACCAGATTGTCTTTAAAGCTGGAGGCCGATGTAAATCCAGAGCATTCGGTGAAATACGAATCAACGCTTGGATATTTTGCATGGAAACTACCAGGTGCACTCTTGTCTCCGCCATAGCAATGCCAGGCAACGCCGGACACATATTGAGAAGCAAAATGATCTTTCAAGATATCTTCAGGATAAAAAGAATCCTTCCAGTTGTGATCGAAAATAAGAATTTTTGTATAGATATGGTTCTGCAGAAACAAGGGCCCCATGTGGTTTTTCACAAGGTCTCTCTGAATTTCCCAAGGCATTGTCATTGTCGGGTAACCGGAAGTCTGAAACATTGGTTCGTTCTGAATAGTGATGGATGTGATATCTATCCCTTCAGCTTTGTATGCTTGAATAAACTTGACAAAATATAGTGATAGAGCCTGTTGATATCTTCCATCACGATCCTCATGAAAACTCCCACCATAAAGTGTATTACTGGATTTCATCCAAGCTGGTGCACTCCATGGCGTACCTACTATTTTCAGTTTTGGATTGATGCTCAGTGCTTCCTTGATAATAGGTATAAAGAATTCTCTATCTTTCTGGATGCTGAAATATTGCATATTGAAATCTGTGGAAACTCCATTAGGTAGGTCATCGTAAGTGTATGGAGGAACTGCTTGGAGATCTGAGCCACCCATTGTCATTCGAATGTATGATACACCTTCAATTATGAAATAAAGAGTAAAATATCAACAACAAAGAAAAATACAATAAATCAACTCTGACCAGTATGTAATGATGCATTGAACTTGATGTTAATTACTGCTAGTGAAATCATCTACATTATAATTATGAGCACCTGATTTTTATTGGGGTTCGTGTTACTCGGTCTTATTTTTTCGGTGTCGTGTTTTGTAGATCATTGTTTGTCCAATTGTCCTTTAACTTTTGTCTATTGTGTTGTCTGTCCTTTTGCTATTTATGACTTCTGCTTACCTCTTTGGTATCTTCAAAGCTTCTTGTAGATCATTGTTTGTCCTTTTGTCCTTTTCCTTTGTCCATTGCATTGTCTGGCCCTTTTCTATTTACGACTTCTGCTTACTTCTTTGGTATCTTCAAACTCTTCTTGTAGATCCTTGTTTGGCCTTTAGTCCTTTTTCTTTTGGCAATTGTATTTTTTGTCCTTTTTCGATTGACTTCTGCTTACCTCTTTGGTATCTTCAAAGCTTCTTGTAGATCATTGTTTGGCCTTTTGTCCTTTTTCTTTTGATCATTGCATTGTCTGTCTGGCCTTTTTCTATTTACGACTTCTGCTTACTTCTTTGGTATCTTCAAAGCTTCTTGTAGATCATTGTTTGGCCTTTTGTCCTTTTTCTTTTGATCATTGTCTGTCTGGCCTTTTGTCTTTTTTCTTTTGATCATTGTCTGTCTGGCCTTTTTCTATTTACGGATTCTAATTTTACCCCTTTGGTGTCTTCAAACTTTCTATACTAGTAATTATTTAGAGGATGTATAAAACATCTGTTTGGGACAACGTCAAGTCTTAATCAGGTCAATATAAATATTATTTACATTCCAAAAAGTCAAATACAATTATGAGTGTTATACTTGGTTTGTGTTGTAGCATCAGACCTTAACGTCAATAAGGGTCGTGAGTTGGTCTCCCCCTACCGTGGTGACATGTAATCGATACAATCTTATATCATAACTTTTTTTCGGTGGTTTTTCAGCTTGAGGCCCGAACTGTATTGGTGGTGTAAAGACTAATTTGATCACCTCAAGTGTTGTACATTGATGGTGTGACCCGGTTCACTCTCATTTTTAGGGGGTTCATATTGCCCAACCCTTCGTTTTCTGTATTGTGTTTTGTAAATCATCGTTTGTCCCTTTGCCCTTGTTCTTATGCCCATTGCATTGCATTTTGTTTGTCCTTCCATTAATGGAATCTGATTATATCTTTTGTATCTTCAAATTTTTCTTTATATTTAACAGTGTTTTGTTTATTTGTTTATTAAATATATAAATACCCACCAATCCCGTCGGTAGGACTGAACAATTCTCGCATTATTTCATGTCTTTTAGGACTATGGTATATGACATAAGCGGCCGAGTTTGAAATGGCGGCACCAAATCCCTCCATCCTCTGGTATTTTTTACTACGATCTATTCTTATTGTTCCAGAATTAGCACTGGTAGGATACAGATCAGGTTCATGTGAAAGTCTTTTTGATTGGTCGCCAGTCGTTAATAAAACCTGCACTTTCTTGTTAGATATTGAATCTAACAAAAATGCACTTGTGACAGCAAAAAGCAACAGGAAAACTGTAACAAACAAATGGTAATGTTCTTTTTACCAAAAAAGTAAAATTTCTATTATGTTTCATGTGACAGGAGCTACCCCCGGGCTATATTCAACTGTATAATATGGTGGGTTAAAGGTGTTTTAATCCACTTTCAACAATATTACATTTATGTCGTGGAGGTAAGTTTTATTGGTGGAGGAAATCTCAGTATTCGGATGAAACCACCGACCTGCTGCAGAAAAATTAAAAACAAAAAATACCCCACTGTCGAAACAGTTCCAAAATCTAACTGAAAAATCGAGGCAAAATCGATATCCCTGGCACACATAAACATGACCACTCACTTTCCTGGCTTAGTACAGGGCACTTCAATAACAGTGGCGGGTAAAACTAGTTTGATGGGCCCAAGCCCAAGCTGTATTTTGAGCAACAGCAACAGCTGAGCACTAGTGGGACAGGAACTGCTTACCCTTCCGGAGCACCTGAGTTCACCCCGGATTTTTAGTAGGGTTCGTGTTACTCGATCTTTAGTTTTATGTATATGTTTTGTAGATCGTTGTTGGTCCTTTTGTACTTTTTCTTTTGGTTATTTGGTTATTGTATTGTCTGTTCTTCGATATACAGATTTTAATTACCCCTTTGGTATCTTGCACTGTCTACCAAACATAATTAGACAGAAAACCAGACATGAAATTATAATATTGACTCACCACACAAATTCAGCCGATCCATTTCTACTCCTCAATCAGAACTAGCCTATATCTTGCAATGTTTAAACTAAGGTCAAAACTTTTATGTTATCTGAGAGGACACCGTTACTAAAAGTGAACTTTAGATATAAAATTGGCACATCTATGACAACTGAATTGCATTATTGGCACACGTAAGCAAAATACGACAATTGAGAATAAACAAAATACTGCAAAGTCATTTTATTTCGTGCATCCCAATTTTCGTGGTTTAAGTAAAAATTGTATTTTAGTGGATACATAATTTCATGGATCCCCTGCGCGGTAGTCAAGTATACAAATGTAGTGACAAATAGTCGTTGAATTGTCAATTACATGGTTTGATATTATCCACAAAAAATAATGAAATCATGATATCTTTATAGACGACTATATGTGACTACTTTAAATCAATGGGAATAAGTAAACTCATCAGTGTCAATCTGAAAATAATATACCGGCTAATCGAGAAATGTTTGAAGATTTGAAGATACCAGAGGAATAATCAGATGCTGTAAATCTGAGAAAGACAGAAAATACAATGGTCAAACGAAACTGGGACAATGGGACAGACAATGATTCACAAAATACTACACAGAAATCTAGAGGCACATTGGATGTCAAGGTCAGAGTATAATCAGGAAACATTGATTGATTGATTATTGTTTAGCGTTCAGCGAGCAGTATATCAGTTATATTATGCAATGATATATAAAAACTATGAGGCAATGGATGGGATCAACCGGGGTCAGCTACTTTTTATTGCCATTGACAAAGTATGGAGAATTGGGGTAGGGATGAAACTTTTGTAACGGCTTCGATGCGCATACTCTTTTTCGAAATCTATAACAGGGGTCTCTAGGGAGCAGGAAGCATGGTACTCTCCAAACACGTTACTCACTACTGTCCACGATCATGCTTTCCGTATTATAACCTGAGACTCCACCCCATTGAAAGGGCTCCTCGTATCCAACACCAGAGGACGAGTTGAGCAGCTGTGTGGGGTTTGTCCTGGGAACCTTCACCAGTATGCACCCAAGGCTAATTCAAATTAACAAAAAAACAAGATATCGTTTACAAGACCTTGTGTTAGGGTGTTAAACGTATTTCAACAATATTTCAGTTATATTATGGCGGTCAGTTTTATTGGTGGAGCAAACCGGAGTACACAGAGAAAACCACTGACTTGCAGCAAGTTACTAACAAACTTTATCTCATAATGTTGTATCAATTACACCTCGCCATAAGAGGGATTTGAACTCATAAATTTAGTGGGGATAGGCACTGATTGAATGGGTAGTTTTCAATCCAATCACCAATTCGATCACGATATTGGAAGACTTAATGAATAAACGTTGTAAACATCATTAAATGTTGAACCATTTGTTGATCGCACTTCGTCACAATCATACCAATAATATTTACAAAAAGAAATTAGCAGCCTATTACCAGATACTGCAAACAACCACTCCCGATACCGGTATGTCCTACATACTGGCGGTCATTAGAAGGTGCTACTAGTACTTGTAAGGAGGGTAGAGTTCGTGCACTGACTCAATATCAACATCTACGTTTTTATGACCGACAATCCTTTTTGCCCTATGCTGAGTTGTGAATTTGATTCGACCAGGACCTCCAAAAGACATTTATGCAAGGCGGAACAAGACTGCTTTGGGACCCGGGGACAGACAGCATGAGGCTTCTCTCAAAATTGAGGATTTGAGGTCCAGTAAAACCACTGGAAAACTTTCATCAGAAGTTTAAGTGAATTTTACATAATTATTATTTTCTAAATAAACTAGAAATAGTTGAAATTACCAAAAGAAATTAAACAATCAAAATAAAACGTCTATGGTTAAGGCTATGTGGCCCTTCAGTGAGATTCACAGGTTCCTTATTGGCTCTCCAGGCCCCGAACCGATGTACCGGCTAAACCCTCTCTCATAGGCCCTGGATTTGACCCACAACTGAGGATCTGTCATATCCATGTGGAGGTCATTTTTGATGATATCTGCTCAATTTTAATACAATGTACTATTAAACGATGTGGGGTTCACTTCATGAATTTTGGTAGCTTTGGACCATTCGGTTCTTCATCATCGAAATCATACGGTTCTATTCCCATTAAGCGTTTAACTTCTATTGTTTTTGCTATTTCTGGTAATTCTGATATTGTTGGAGTCTTTGATACTTCATTAAATGGCGCCAATGTTTTCACACCATTCGAAGACCAATGGGTTGTCATCAATAAATTTTCATAAGCATCTCGTTTTTTGTTAATGTCTCTTGGTGTAGTCCAGAAAGCAGGTGTCATACTAACAAACACCACGTGACGCCATCTACTTCCGTTCGGTCGACCGAATTCCGGTCGTGAATTATCGTGAACTGTTCTCGAATCCCATAATACCATTCCCCCTTTCGGAACCTCAACTTTCGTCAGCTTGCATTTCATTTCTTCAATGTACCATTTCCTTTCCAGTTCATTCAGCGGATGAAATTCGTTTTCTCTCGTTTTTGGTCCAACAGACGGAAAGTTCTTAAAGAATGTTTCATGCTGGTCATGTGATTTTGCCAACACACGGAAGCAGTGGTCTGATGCGGATGCTTCTTCTAAATAAACAGCTCCCTGATATGCATGAACGCCTATCCTATCGATACCTTGGTCTATATGAAGCCAATTTTCGTCCGGTTTTGCAAACGCATTGCTTCCTATTTAAAAAATGAAAAAATAAAGGAATACTTATATAAATAAAGTAAGTCTAACCAAGACAAAGGTTAATGTGTAAGTACATTTGTATTTTATGCTACTGAAACATCTTTGACATACAAAACATATACAGTGAAATTTGTCTAAATCGAAACCTGAATAAACCAGAATCCTGAATAGACCAAACCCTTAATAAACCAGAATCCTGAATAGACCAAACCCTTAATAAACCAGAATCTTGAATAGACCAAACCCTTAATAAACCAGAATCCAGTACCTGTTGTAAGTCACGGACAAACTACTATCTATAGTAGCAATTTACAGAAAAGTGACCTAAATTTGTCCCATGGCTTTAAGCAACTTCGGATATATCGAGTGTTAAATCACAGAATTTTTCAGTATTGATCAAACTTTGTCTTTTAAATGACTTTTAGAAACGAATACAAACCACCCAGTCTTCTATAGAGCTCTGTGGTCCAGCAATAAAGCCTAGCTTCTCCGCTGCAGCAAGGGTACAGCAATAATATACCAACAGTGAGTGAGTGATTGTTGTTTAACACCACCTCAGCAA
>MJUT01060724.1:823066-838499 GCA_002080005.1 Gigantidas platifrons
TCGTGATCGTATGTAATCAGTGCCTATCGCTACTAGAGTTGTGCGAGTTAGAATCCCGCTCATGGCGGCGAGGTGTACTGGATACAACATTATGTGAAAAGTTGTTAGTGACCTTCGGCAGGTTGGTGGTTTTCTCAGGGTACTCCCGTTTCCTTCACCAATAAAACTGACTGCCATGATGTAGCTGGAATATTGTTGAAAGTGGTATCATAACCCTAACCCTGCTCACGAAAATCAAAATCCAACCTAGTACAACTTTCTCAGTGATTGTTCCCTGTGGTGTTTGAAACCAAAAATTCAATGCATTTTGTAGGCTTTCACAGTCTTTAATTATGGGGTGGGTTACAAAAGAAAAACTGTAAATTCTGACATGTATTAAAATAAGTTTATTCTTCATCTATCAGACAAGAAAAAATTCAAAAATGTAACAAAGAGATGCTATACATGTAAATTTCTTCAATAATCATAACAATATCATTTAAAAAAACACATCCATTTTTATAATATTTCCTTATCAGTTCAACATTGACTAGGTTTTTACCTCTCTACTAAAATATGGCATACCATGAGTAAAAATCATCAACTTAATATAATTATGAGAAGCTACGCAAATATTAACAAGAGGCTCACATGAGCCTGTATCACTCACCTAGTTATTTCTGGTTAAATACACTGTCTGGGTTCAAATGAAAGCATAGGCTTTCAGATAAGAATATTTTAAAAATATTCATTATGTTGTGGCAGCCATGTTATATTACTGGTCCACACACAAAAACAAAATAAAAATATTGTTAGGAACCATCAATGAATATTCATGTATAATTTGGGTTCATTCAAGTCTATAGTTTCTGAGAAAAAAATATTTGTTTTTCTAATAGGGTTCAATGCTAAAACATTGTTCTGGGTTTGTAACAAATTTGAACATACTAAAAAAATCATACATTTGGTATAGCTATATCCAAGTAACATTCAAGCCATATTTGCTGTAACTGTTTCAGTGGTTTCAGACAAGAATAATTTAAAAGATTTTTCCCACAGAGTTGTATGTTATAATATTATCTTGGCGTGGCAACCATCTTGGATTTCCTATATACAAAAAAATCCATACTTCTAGAGGGTTATGTAAGAAACATTCTTAACATATAACAAATCCATCACATGTGTGGTTTCTTTGAAGATATTCGAAATTTCATCCAATCACAAAGCATAATTAACACAGGTACCATGTTGAATTTCTGCATGAAATGGACAAAAATGTTGAGGACCATTTAAGTAGGATTTCTACCAAGTTTGATTTCATTTGCTTCAGTAATTTCACAGAAAAATAAGAAAAGCTAACAGATGATGCCACTGATGTTGGAGACAAAGTGATGACAATACCTCACATGGTTCTCAGGACCTGGTGAGAAAGAAACAATCATTTTTAAAAATGGAGAGTTGACCTACTAAAATCATTACGCTAAAGTTTTTGTATTTTAAACAATACAGTTTATTTTGTTAGAAAAACATAAGGTTCTCTCTTTTGAGGCACAATATGATATGAACGACAAAGCAATGCCTAATAAACAAATTAATTATCTTACCGGGTAGTTTCATTTTGGCACACTTAAACTTTTAATTTAACGAACTGAAAATCTGCCATTTGTTCCACCAAAATAAAGGGATAATGGAAGCTATATTCCAACCCCCAGAAGAGGGAGGCATAGTAAATTGGATGGTGTATGTCTGTTAAATAAAGACATATAAAATGCTACTTTAGTAATATTTAGTATTGTGTCCAAGTATATATATATACTTTCTACGATTTTAACCAGTACATAGATAGAGTATGTACTTTTATTTCTAATTTCTAATGCTTAGAATTTAATATCAATATAAATATCATTAGTTCTATTTTAAATAAATATATAAAAAATAGATTTTTAAAAATATCCTAAAATGAAATACAATGTATGGATGATTAGCACTAACGATGTAATGTAGAACTAGGAATGTTTTAAATATATCACAATCGCCATTAAAAATAGATATGTATCCACTACGTGTCTGGATGATGACCACTTCCTGTTGATAATTTTCTAGATCCACCAGAAATAGAGCCACCTAAAATAATAAAATAGAAATTATAGTCAAACCCACCTTAAAGGGCACCCCTATATAACAAATCACTGTCTATAAAGGGCTGTCTTATTTTACCATTAATGAATAGTGCATATAATTTTAACCTGTATATAAAGGGCACATTTTCATGTGCCCTTGAGTGGCCTTTATATACAGGATTGATTGCAGTTGTAATATTTATCAAACAAAAGGCTCACATGAGCCTGTATCACTTATGGATACCCTCTGAGTATTTAAGTAGCCAGACAGTCAAGTAGTTCCTTGTCCTGTGCTCGCTGCATGTGATGGAGGTAAATATTTTGTGTCTTACATGTACACATTTTCTTTCATTCATCACATAAAGTTTTAAAAGAAATCTTTGAGTTTTACGCAGTATTTGGTTTATTTTTGTAAGCAGTCAAAAGTATTTCATCAGTTAATTAACATAAACTACTAAATCATAAATCAAAATGTGATTATATCTTAGGCCAAATAAAAATATATCTGTGGTTCCGGTTACATTAAAATAAAAAACAGGGTAGGTAGGTAGGGATTTTATTTTATTTTATATATTTTTTTACATTGATTCTATGGGAGAGACATTGTGACTTTAACGTTGCTTATTGCAAAATGGCAAAAAAATCTTTAGGATATGGGGCTAAAAATTAGGGTAGGTAGGGTAACCGGAACCACACATATTATTTTATTTAGCCTTAGCAATAAAATGAAAAACAAATAAATACCCCACTGTCGGAACAGTTCTAAAATCCAATAGAAAAATTGTAAAAACGGGTAAAATCTATACCCATACCAGACCAGTCACCAACAAGTTTGACTGATGAATGTCTATACAAGGGCTTCCAAGATATATAATTGATTTGTAATTTGCCAAGCAATTCAGGTACTGTCTTATGTGACCTTTCAAGGGAACATTGAAATAGGGTTACATAAAACAGATGGTCACTAAATACAGTCAAACCTGTCTTGTGTGACCTTTCAAGGGAACATTGAAATAGGGTTACATAAAACAGGTGGTCACTAAATACAGTCAAACCTGTCTTATGTGACCTTTCAAGGGAACATTGAAATAGGGTTACATAAAACAGGTGGTCACTAAATACAGTCAAACCTGTCTTATGTGACCTTTCAAGGGAACATTGAAATAGGGTTACATAAAACAGGTGGTCACTAAATACAGTCAAACCTGTCTTATGTGACCTTTCAAGGGTAACATCAGAAACACTGTCCCCACATACAAGTTACGGTAAATAATATGAAATGCATTATGAAGGAAAATAAAAATTAAGGTCACATAATAGAAGTTATTGCTTAATAGAGGTGGTCACTAACGTAAGTTTGATTGTAACTTAATAGAGGTGGTCACTAACGTAAGTTTGATTATAACTTAATAGAGGTGGTCACTAACGTAAGTTTGATTGTAACTTAATAGAGGTGGTCACTAACGTAAGTTTGATTGTAACTTAATAGAGGTGGTCACTAACGTTAAGTTTGATTGTACCTTAATAGAGGTGGTCACTAACATAAGTTTGATTGTAACTTAATAGAGGTGGTCACTAACATAAGTTTGATTGTAACTTAATAGAGGTGGTCACTAACGTAAGTTTGATTGTACCTTAATAGAGGTGGTCACTAACATAAGTTTGATTGTAACTTAATAGAGGTGGTCACTAACGTAAGTTTGATTGTAACTTAATAGAGGTGGTCACTAACGTTAAATTTGATTGTAACTTAATAGAGGTGGTCACTAACATAAGTTTGATTGTACCTTAATAGAGGTGGTCACTAACATAAGTTTGATTGTAACTTAATAGAGGTGGTCACTAACGTTAAGTTTGATTGTAACTTAATAGAGGTGGTCACTAACATAAGTTTGATTGTACATTAACTAGTGTTGCATATAATTATTTAAATTTAATTGACTATTATATATAAATAATAAATAATAGGGAGAGATCAGTCCATAAGTTTTGATAACTTTTTATCCAATTCCCATTGCTGTTTTATTTGCAATAAAATAACATCAAACTATAACAGATGAGAAGCCCTAAATGCCCTCTAATGAAAGAAACAAACATTGTGTGCCCTCTAATGACAGAAACAAACATTTTTATGCCCTCTAATGAAAGAAACAAACATTTTAGTGCCCTCTAATGAAAGAAACAAACATTTCAGTGCCCTCTAATGACAGAAACAAACATTTTTATGCCCTCTAATGACAGAAACAAACATTTTTATGCCCTCTAATGACAGAAACAAACATTTTGTGCCCTCTAATGACAGAAACAAACATTTTTATGCCCTCTAATGACAGAAACAAACATTTTTATGCCCTCTAATGAAAGAAACAAACATTTTTATGCCCTCTAATGACAGAAACAAACATTTTAGTGTCCTCTAATGACAGAAATAAACATTTGTGCACTTTGTCTATAATTGCTACTTATGTATTCAATTATTGTTATCAATGATTCATAATTAGTTAGTAATTTAATCATGTTGGCTAAACTTAAAATTTTGGACAGGTTATACGATATAACCTGGTTTGGGGCAGTTTACGCTTAATAAACCACGAAGCTGTATATGAAAAGCGTAACCTTTTCCAAAACAGGTTATACAAGTATAACCTGTTCAAAAATTGAACATATATCTTATTATTTAATTTTTACAACAAAATTTTATGATTCCTCGATTTTAATTACGATTATTTCATGAGACTATTTGAATTTGTCTGTTATTCGTTGGTGATGTAACAATACCAACCCAGGTTATCATGTATAACCAATATTACTCCTGGCAAATCAGCCAATCAGATTGCAGTATTCACATCAAATTAAATTATAGAGAAATAAGAATAAAACATCTAACTTTGTAAATAACCATCTTTGATAATAATCTTGTACAGTCGCAGCGTTTCAAACATTTTCAAAAAGAAGCTATCACGATATTAAAAAACAAAGTGTTGCATGAACCAACGATCATGAACCAACTTTCAGTTAAGAGCGGTTAGGGCTATGGTGTTTAACACCACTTTCAACAATATTTCAGTTATATCGTGGCAGTCAACCATCTACCTGTCGCAAGTCACTGACAAACTTGATCAAATAATACATATCGAGTACACCTGGTCATGAATTGGGTTTGAACTCACAACTTTAGTAATGATAGGCATTGATTGTACAGGTAGTTGTAAATCCAACTACCATACGATCAAGACCACGACGGCCCCTCATCTAACTTTGTGACCAACCGTCTCTGATAATTATCTTGTTGTACACTCGCACCATTTCAAACATTTTCAACAAGAAAACATTGTGATATTAAAAAACAAAATGCTGCATGAACCAACGGTTATGAACCAACTTTCAGTAAAAGTTCAGATTCTTAATACCATTGAACAAGAAGAGTTAGAAGATACCAAAGGAGCAATCAGAAGCCGTAAATCGAAGGACAGACAACACAATGGGCCAAAGGACAAAAGGACAAACAACGATCTACAATTGTAATATGAACAATGTATTTCTTGATGTAATTTTCTGATTCATATTATACACATTTAATAACACTACCGTAATATCATACAATACCTATAGAAAAACAGCAGTTTTGAAGGTCTAGACAGACATTATCACTAGTATCGCAGCAAGAAAGATAGTATGAGCTATGATATTAGTGATAATTTGACTTGTCAAGAACTTTAAAACAAACTAACATTATTGTTTCTATCTGTAACTTCATAATGGATTTGACGTCACACTTACAGATAATTTTCGGTACTTGAGTCAGTTCCTTGATACTGATGATGTAAAGCGAGATCAAAGGAAACATTTCTAAATTACCAATAAATGTGTTTATCTCCATATAAACCATTTTTATTGACTTACAAAAGTTTCAAATATTGTATCAATAATGATTTGAACCACTTAAAAATATAGTTAGTTTAGTTTCTATATACAATAATTAATTTATAAAATCTATTAATTTCAAAACTCTTATATAATTGGAAATGTGTTAGAAATAAATTAAAAAAAAATTATACTGAAGAAGGAAAAAAAAAGATAGAAATTTATGAAATTAACATGATAATAATACAACACACATGTGATTGACAGAAACATACATCATAGAGCACCATTGTTACAGTGTTGGTTTACATGCTCTCAGGCACGGATTCAGGTTTTACATTAGACCGAGAAGGGGGGGCAGGAGTTGTCCCCTTATGTTTTTTATTTTAGAGGGGGGCGTGTTGGGTGCATCCCTGTCTGACTCCGCACATGTTATTTTATATTTATGTATGTAGAGTTAAAGGTCTCCGGTGTGTCCAGGGCCTGGGGCTGAGGTGAACAACGTCTCTGAGATTTAGCCATTATAGGACGTAAATGGTAATAAATAGAAAAGTACTGTCTGATCTCAATACAGACAATACTTTTCCATTTCCTTTGTGTTTTTTAAGAGAGGATGTGCCAGGTGCACCCCACCAAATCTGAATCCATACTTTGAAGGTCAAGTTGTTTAGATAATTAAATTGTTCGTCAATCTTTTGAACAGTCATTTTTGTGGTTTTCTAGTGTACTCAATACAACATTATGAGATAAAGTTTGTCAGTGACTTGCGGCATGTCTGTGGTTTTCTCAGGGTACTCCGGTTTCCTCCACCGATAAAAGTGACTGCCACGATATAATTGAAATATTGCTGAAAGTAGCATTAAACACCATAAACCAACCTCTTTCTGCATATACAAAAGTATATAATATCTTCATTGCATCGATTCACTGCACAATTAAGATAAAGTTGAGGCTACCAACCCCATTTAATTAGCCTCAGAAAGATTTGACTCTATTTTGAGCAACAATCTTTGGAATGCTGTATGCCCAGTTGATTAAATTTGACCCCCTTCAAATTGTTGCACCTGACGAGCTCAGCAATCTGCTGAGGTTTTAATCAGACTGGCATTATTGATACATCTGACAAATGTGAATTTAGGTTTAGGTTTAGGGTGTTTATTCCCACTTTTAACAATATTTCAGTTATATGGTGGAGGTCAGTTTTATTGGTAGAGGAAACCGGAGTACCCGGAGAAAACCACCAACCTGTCGCAAGTCACCGACAAACTTTATCATATACATGTATAATGTTGCATCGAGTACACCTTGCAATGAACGAGGTAGGTGATGGGCACGGATTGCACGATCACAACGACCCCAAAATGTGAATGCATGCTACTTAATCAAGTTATTAGGAGGAAATCATGTGAGGCATCAATATTAATTTAGAAATAAATTAAAGAAAAATGTGTCCAGAGGCTTCCAATATTGTACATAGTCCTAAAAGAATACAAACATTAAAATTAAATGGTGCTCTCTGATATGACAGATATGATATTATGATATTACCCAGAGAAGGATGTGATAGGGTTAAAAACCAGTTACACATTCCTACAACATTACAACTTACCAAGATTATGTTCCTGATAAATACATGTAGTTATAAATAATTATATTTTATGTCCTTTTTGTACAAACAAGCAAAAAAAAAAATTCATATTCTTTGCCATTGTGTAATTTTTGAGTCACCAATAACCATGTCCAATAATATCTTGGTGCTAAAAGTTTGTAATGAACCAGTGGTCAAACTAATCAAAATTAGATGTTTGTGGGATATTAAAAAAAATTACTTGCAGATATACTAACATCTTATAAGAAACAGGAATGCCTTACTCTTAATGGGCAACCAGGTTCACCCTGGTGTTGGATCTGTGTTGCTAATCTTTTTAGTTTTCTATATACAGGCTGTTTTTGTCCACTGACATCTTGGATTTGAAATACCTCCATATTTGGAAGGCTTCTCTTGCTGATTTGGTCAGTTGAAAATATAATAACCACCTGACATAGCCTCATATAGGGTGCCATTAAATTTTTGTATATCACCAAAAAAACAAAAAGACTCAACAAACATCCAATTTTAATTAGATTAATTCTGTGGTAGGAGCAGATGATTATGAATTAAATTTTGACAACATTAAAACAAAAACATTTTCTAAAAAAATTTAAAAAGAACAACGAAAATAACTAAAACTAGAGGCTCCTAGGAGCCTGTAATCGCTCACCTGGATCAAAGTTGACCCAGCAGTTTCAGAGGAGATAATTTTTAAGTGAATTTTGGGGAATCTTCTATTTTTAGCAATGGCTGCCATCTTCTTTGGCGGGGGGTTGTCGGATATAATTCTGAAGGTAGACCATCTAAAGACCATTTCACCATAGTTTGGGCCCAATTGGCCCAGCAGTTTCAGAGAAGATAATTTTTAAGTGATTTTTTGCTGAATTTTTTTTTTTTAACGGCAGCCATCTTGGTCGGACACAATTCTGAAAGGGGACCACCACCCAAGGACCATTCCACCAAAGTTTGGTTCAAATTGGCCCAGTGGTTTTAAAGGAGTTGATTAAAATGCAAAAAGCTAACGACAGACGGACGACGGACGCCCAGTGATAGCAATAGCTCACATGACCCTTTGGGTCAGGTGAGCTAAAAAAGAGAATTCAAGGCCTTAAACATATGCACTACATGAATTCTTCCATTTTTTTTTTTATTCTGGAATAATTTCCTGCTGACCTTGCCTGCCTCCCATTAATAAGATTGATGATAATAAAAGACAATGTCAGACTTATTTGACTCATCTTAGTAAAATATAGATTTTGAATATTACACTTTTGAATTTGAATATCAATCAGAGGGAGGGAATACAGGAGGTATTCGAGAACAGAAATATAAAATACACGATTGATGTGCGGACACAAAAAGAAGTCTCGCCTGCCTATAGAAGGACAATGAAAATGATGAATCGATGCAGAATGTGAATAGAACCACCATATAAGGTGGATCAAGGAATATTAGACTTTGGATGTAAAAGTTAATATGCAATAGTAATTAAATATGGAACTTGCAGAAAAATATTTAACGAAACAATTTATATCAGTTATACAACCGTTACACAATGTAATTGTTAATCAATTGAGGTCTTCATTCTGAAGGTTTTTAGATGGGCCTAATCCATAGCTTTATGGTCACAAAATAAAACAAACAAACAAAAAAGACGACAAGAGCTATGGTTCCCTAACTAAATTGCCAACATAATCTAAAAAATGAACAATTGCATGGAATGGAGCAGGAAAAGCAATACCTGTCTCTACTTCCATGAATATCTTTGTAGGAAAATCATATTTAAATCGAACAATTTAAACAAAACAAAAATAACCCTGTACCAACCTCATTAATTTCATGAATCATTTTAATATACAAGTTATACTTGAGACAACTGTACTTTAGCCATTAAAGACTGGGGTTCGACTTCTGTTAGAAAATATATAAATAATAAAAGATATAAAAATTACAAAATTTGCACTTCTGTCATGGAAACATATATAGTTAAAAAAAACTCTGCATAAGTGATGAAAAAATGCTATCAAAAAGTTTCTAAAAGCTAAGTCACATGTCACATCAAAAACATTACGACTACAAGTTGTGTTTCTCACCTGATTTGCCTGCAGAGCTAGGGCGTGGTCCTGATTCTGAGTACTGGGGTTGAGGAGGCATACTACTGACTGATCCCCTACTCGTAGGTCTCTTTGCTCCTTCGGGGGTACGGGGATGTGGTGTGCTGGGATTTGACGGTGTTCCCTCCCTGCCAGCTGGTGTTCTGGGAATTCTTGGTCTTGACCCAAAGGCTTGTTTATACTCTGGATGACTATAAGCAATAATTTCACATAAATAAACAAGTTATGGCTTATTTTCTTAAATTATTTTTGATAAATCACCAAATTTAAATCAACCTAAATAAACTACTATATAATTATATAGCATACACCAAAAACCAAAGTAAAATATTAATGTACACAAAACTTTTTCCAAATATCTATATTTGATAAATCACAAAATTTTACTCACACCAAAAATAAATCTATAAACAATATACAGAAGAATCTCGTGCAGTAAAGTTGTAGGAACCAATGATTTTAGTTTGAAATATCAGAGCATTGCAGTAAATCCAAGATTACTAATACTGAAAGTGGAAAGTTGGTGGTTTTCTGTGGGTACTCCAGTTTCCTCCTACAATAAAACTGACCGCCACGATATTACTCAAATATTGTTCAAAGTAGCATTAAACACCACAACCCTGATGCCTGAAAGCTATTTCTTGCTATTCATGGTGACATTTGAGCTGATACTCTTCAGATAACACACAAACTGTGTAATACACTAATTTAGACTTACTCTGCTATAGTTGGTGGTTTGAGAGACTTTTTACTTCCTGTTGACCTTTGACTCCCATGACTTGTAGGTCGATCATCTTCATTTCCTGGAAAAAACATTAACACTCAATTGGAAACTGAGGAATTCAATACAACCATTAACTGGTTTATCCCTGCCACATTTTTGTGCCTGTCCCAAGCCAGTACCTGTATTTACAACGTCATATAACATGGTCTTGTTGTGTTCAGTGAGTTAAGATAAGAGGTGATTGTTCATTTTGGTGATATTGGTGGAATTGATGACTGTTTAAACTTTCTTTTCATTTATAAGACAAACTTTTAAACATAACAATTTTTATTTGTCTGTTTCTGTCTGTGCAAATTTCATACACAGCTATATATACTGTAAGATGCAATATTTAAATGATTCCCTCTTTTTTGTTTTCCCACAGATTTTAAAAAAGTAAAAATTTTGAATGAAACATTTGGCCAAGGAAAACATATCACACAATTTAAACATTTTCATATATGGTTCAGAAAAAAAAATTATTCTTTGAAATTCACTATTTCAAGCCATTCTGAGGATTATATTTCACTGGAAAGGGAGAAATTATTTCTAAATCCTTTAAATTAACTTCATTTTTTGTTATTATACTAACTGGATGAATTCCTCTGACTGTCTTGTGTATTGGGTCTACTTCCACTTCTAGTGGGCGGCCTCATTACACTACCTTGTGATGGTGGTCGGCTGGATACACCAACAGTTGGTGCTGGTGTCCTGTTAATAAATCATATATTAGAAACAAGGATACTTTGGTTATTTTTTTTTAATCTTCCTGGGTCATAACTCAATCAGGTTTTGTACAAAAATACTGGTTGATGAAATTTTCTGTGAAATTGTAAGCATAAAGCTTGATATGTCTTGTTACTGTTGTTGAAGAAAAAGAGCAAATTTACAGCTATATCATGGCAAAAACAAGTTATTTTTTAAATGAGAAATTAATTTAATTATAGATTTGTATTTACTCTTTCAAAATTAAAGAAAAAAACTGAAAGTCATACTGGTTGCCTGTTGGATGAGTATCAGTGGCTCTTCTTTGACTAGGTGTAACTGGTCTCTGTAGCAACTCATTTGCCAGAACTGCATCTGTGTGCTGGAAATATCAAAAAATATATTTAACATACCATTTCATCATGATGATCAGCCATAAAATCATTAATAGCTTAAGGTGGTGCCATACACTTCAGGTAAAATTTGATCTGCTTGTTTAATTTTCTTATATTTTTGGCAGTGTGTTTGAATATATCCACTGTAATAAATATCAAAAGTTTAACAAATTCCAACCAACAGACTCAGAGCTATAAATTCACTAGCCACATAGCAGCTTTTCTTTCTGTGGTTTTGATCACTGAGATGCTTGAAATCTGCATACAAACATCATATGATCAAAACGTTCAACTGATTTTAAAGAGTTATCTCCCTGTAGTATTAGGTACCACCTTAATTAAGGTTTAAAAATTTAAGGAAAACTGAAAAATTTAGATCTGCAATGAAAATTACTTCTGATGAAAAAGGAGACTTTGTAAAATTTCTCCATTATTTTTCAGCTTTATCACAGCCATAACAAGTTTCTTTTTCATGAGATGACGTCTGTTTTGTACTAGAAAGTTAGATTATGGTGTTTAACACCACTTTCAACATTATTTCAGTTATATCGTGGTAGTCAATTTTATTGGTGGAGGAACCGGAGAAAACCATAGATCTGCCGCAAATCATTGACAAACTTTATCACATAAAGTTGCATTGAGTACACCTTGCCATGAGCAGGGGTTAAACTTACAAGTTTAGTGGTAATAGGCACTGATTGCACAGGTAGTTGTAAATCCAACTATCAAACGATCACGACCAGGACTGCCCGATTTTGTACTAGACTGAGTTTGATTATTATAGTGCTAACTCACTGAAACAAAAGTCCACAGATTGACATGTCGTACCATTCCGACACATGACCCTAACTCCAGTCAACCAGTCTTTATTCTATCTATTTAATTGTACATGCTTAGCAAAATATGCAAATTTATAGTTTTTGGTTTGAGGTGACCAGTTAGTTGATTTAAAATAACACATAAATCAAATTGCAGCAGTCCTTTATATACGCTAAAATTATATGCACTATTCATTAATGGCAAAAATGAGAGTGACTGCTCTTTATAGACAGTGATTAGTTATATATAGGTGGTTTTTAAGACAGGTTTGACCTGTATTTACCTTCTTCTTGTGTCTGATTGGTCCAGTTTTTGTGGCAAGATAGTCTGTGGTCAGTAACTTCTCTCCTGACATTTCATTATCCTGGGGTTTGAATGGTTCATCTTTATCTATGTCTAATTCCATGGCATCCTGATCTTCCTGAAAAACAAATACACAGCAATTCAGAAAGCATGATTGATTTAGCAGTTATGTTAAATTTAAAAATGAAACAAAAATCATAATAATTTTGAGGACCATCCAAGAGACGTTTCAATGGATTTTGGAACTGTTTCTACATTGTGGTATTTTTGGTTTTTTATTTTATTGTTATCATTTCTCCAGCAATTTCTGAGAAAAAAAGATTGAAGTGTGTTAAAGACACTTATCTAATGATTTGTCACTGTAAATATTTGTAAACCTTTGAAGTTACCTGGCCCTCAGAGGTAAATTGTTCTCATGAGTCATATCATAGGTACACTAATAACAAAAAATGAACGCAGACAATAATAGATTTTTTTTTGGAAAGTGACGAAAAAAGCAAACATGGCCCTTTGAATCAGGTATTTTCATCAAAACAAATAAGGTTATACAGTGCAATTTTTGACCTTGACATAAAAAAACAAGGTAAAAGATGCAGTCAATTTTTGACCTTGACATACCTCTTCCTCATCTTCCTCCTCGTCATCAGAATCATACTCATCCACAGTCTCTGTAGAGTTCAACTGTTTAATAATAAACTCGATCTGTCTATTCATGTCAGGCTGGTCCTCTTTAATGAAGCATCGTAGAATTTCCTCCATTCCCATAGCCTTCGCCTCGTCTCTGATGGACGGGATGGCTAAAATGCTGTACAATGCACCATTGACGTAAGGCCGTATTTCTTGATTTTCATGACCTAATAAATCACTGAGAACTTTTAAAGTCTGGTCAGCATTTTTGATGCAACGCTTCTTGCCTGACGATCTGAGACAGAGATTCATCAACAAGGCTACAGAGTATTCTAGAGTATAGTCAGACAATGAATCGTTATCCTCCAGAACTTTCACTAACCACTCTATAAGACCAGCCTCTATCATAGCTGTCTGTAAGTTCCTCCTGAAATAAAAACCAACAAATTCTTCATTTTCATCTTTCTAGGTTCATGTCCACACCAGCTCCTGATAAGATACTCTTAATAAAAATATATATACAGTAAAACCTGTCTAAACCGAACCCTGAATAAACAAACCTGTCTAAACCGAACCCTGAATAAACAAACCTGTCTAAACCGAACCCTGAATAAACTAGAATCCTGTATAAACCAAACTTTAAATAAAGTCCCTATGTAGAATGTTTTTGCTAAATCAAGGGGGTACCATACACTACAGGGAGATAACTCTTTAAAATCAGTTGAACGTTTTGATCATATGATGTTTGTATGCAGATTTCAAGCATCTCAGTGATCGAAACCACAGATAGAAAAGCTGCTATGTGGCTAGTGAATTTATAGCTCTGAGTTTGTTGGTTGGAATTTGTTAAAATTTTGATATTTATTACAGTGGATGTATTCAAACACATTGCCAAAAAAAAAAAAAAATTAAACGAGCAGATCAAATTTGACCTGAAGTGTATGGTACCACCTTAAGCTGCATAAACTGAATACCAAACAAAAGGACTAGTCTTAAAGAGGTTCAGTTTAGACAGGTTTCACTGTATCAAATTTAGTGCACATAACACATTTCTGGAATAACCATCATAAGCTACACATGACATGAACAGGATAGTCAACAGCGGCTACGGTTTACCAACGTCTTATGGAGATTGATTTTAGTATTTACATATTATATTATTTAGGAACTATATATTTCAAACCTAAACAAACCAAAATATATCTAATAAACCATATGTCAGTTCCAAAGTACTGACTACTAGGTGGATGATACCCTCTGGTACTTAAAAAGAGTTTGAAGATACCAAAAGGGTAATCAGAATCTGTTAAAAGAACAAACAACAGCAGTTTCTTCTAAATACTTACTCTATATATGTCAGTTCATCTGAGGTCAAGGTATGATTGATTTGTATCTTACATAACAAAGTTTTCTTTGAAGATACTATCTGAGTAATACAGTTTTTTCCCTATCAGGTGATTGTTGTTTAATGCCACGTGATAATTGTTCATGGTGAGAACAAGTTCCATTTTGAGGAGATGATGATGTCCACTTTGTACTAGACCAACATGCTGCGTCTGATTTCTAAAGTGCTAGCTCACTGAAACAACGTCTGCGATAGACATGTCACTCCAGTTGGACACATTATCCTGATTCAAAGCCAACCCGTCTTTTGACCTTCTTCTTTAAAGCTGTGCGCAAAACGAAGAAGCAGCAAACGCTAATACAGTGTGGGAAACCATTTTTTTCAAACACTCGCCAAAATGGCGAGTGGATTGAAACAAGTACTCGCCAAAATGAAATAGAGCTCGCCATGTTTGGAGAGTGACATTTTTTTTAAACTCGCCAACAAATACCAAATAAACAATACAGTAATGTTCAACAATTTATTTTGCAGATTTTGACAAGTCATTAACTTGGTCAAAAAGGATCAACACTCTCTTAAGAGCTGCGTTGATCTCTTATTCCTCAATTTCGTTGTCTTCGTCTTCATCAAGTACGGAAGCACAGACTTTTAAGTTTTGATACACGGTATAAAACATGTATGTCAAATCTGGTTCCGACACATATTTAACTTTTTGTTTTCGCGTAGGTTTTCGCTACGAATTCGGTTTAAATATTTCAAAACCAAATTATTGTATTTGCATTAATTTTAAAAGTCATCACATCTATTT
>MJUT01060724.1:839155-854633 GCA_002080005.1 Gigantidas platifrons
TAATATGGTTTGATCTGACTGGGGCTTTAATCCACGACATACCACACTGACTTTAATTTTGTCTTTAATATTAAGACAAGTGATAAAGTTTACCAGTTGCTTGCCCATGGTCGGTGGTTCTCTCCAGGTACTCCGGCTTCCTCCACCACTAAAACTGGTCGCCATGATATAGCTGAAATATTGCTGAAAGTGGCATTAAACACCAAAAATCAAATCAATCATCATTTAATATTAAGACAGAGCTATAATTTAACAATTTACCTAAGAGACAGTTTCTGTAAGGCTCCCAGTACCATCTCTCTGGTAACAGATTCTTTCTCTTCTCCACGTAAATTATCTAGTAATGTTTTAAACAAGTCCTGGTTCTGGGCGAGATATGTTCTACCTGAAGTTATACATTATATGCTACAACATTATTAATTTTACACTTATATTTTTGGAAAAATATTAACATTTTCAGTATTTTGATGTTAGCTATTAATTAATTTTTTTTAAATTAATTGTGAGAGTTTATTAATGTTAAATCTGTTTGATTCCAATACAGTTATCTTAATATTATATTAGGGGTTAGGGCTATGGTGTTTAAAGCCACTTTCAACAATATTTCAGTTATATCATGGCGGTCAGTTTTATTGGTGGAGGAAACCGGAGAAAACCACTGACATGTTGCAAGTCACTGACAAACTTTATCACATAATTTTGTATCGAGTACTCCTAGTCTGAGTGGAATTCGAACTCACAACGTTAGTGGTGATAGGCACTGATCGCATAGGTAGTTATAAATCAAATAACCATATGATCACGGCCATGACAGTCCCTGAAAACACTAACTAGTAACTGATAACTGTTGATGTAAACTGTATAAAAAGCTGTATTATTTGATTGACATACCTGCACAAAGGGAAGCAAATGCATTAAATAATCTGGCTCCTCCTTCTTTTACCAGCTCATCACTTGAGGTCAAAAGGCCAAGCACAGCATCCTAGGAAAAAAGAAAACTCAAATAACTGAACTACTTATAATGATATATTCTCTTATGTATGGTAAATAATGAATGAAGTTATTTTAAGACTGTAAAATTAATTTACGATATATAATATAATGTGGATGATGTAGTAATAGAGGTAGTCATGGTAACAAGATATATTTGGACAGAATGTAATAAACTCTCAGACATGAGAATAAGTACAATCTTATCCCTAGTTTGACAAATCTATTGTACATAATTATGTGATAAAGTTTGTCAGTGGTATTCTCTTAGTACTTATGTTTCCTCGACCAATAAATCTTACCACCATGAAATAGCTGAAAAATTGTTGAAAGTGAAGCTAAACACTTATAATCCTAAGACAATTTTTATCACTTATGTACCTTTTTAAAAATCCATGTTATCATATAAAGGGAAGCCTGGTTTGAGAGATCACTCCTTCTGACAACAAAATGTGGTCTTGTAAGACAGGTGGCCTCTCAATAGAGGTTTGAGATCAGAGGTGGGTGTTTGTCATATTAATATTAGTGGAATTGTTGACCATCACTGTTTAAACTCTCTTTAGGTGAGAGGTGGGTGTTTGTCATGTTAATATTAGTAGAACTGTTGACCATCACTGTTTAAACTTTCTTTTATTAAGAGCAATGATATTTTTAAGTTGTGTCACATCCATCACTGTTTAAACTTTCTTTTCATAATTGTGTAACACTGATAATGACATTGTTAAGTGTATTTTTAAGTGGTTTTACAAAATAGGATGGTGTCTAAACACAAGTTTCACAGTTACACTTTTTTCTATATTTATATATATATTTAACTTACCCTATGAGGACCAACTGCAGAACATCCTAATAAATCATTGTCTCTGTACCCTACCATGGCTGAATCTCTTTGTTGAGGATTAGATTGGGTCAATCTCTGTAAATAACATGATTGATTGGTATTTATCGCCAACTCTAGCTGTATTTCAGTTATATTGGGGTGTGAACAAATTTTTATTAACAAACATTATAGCTATTTATCCCTTAAAGTACATTTTTGTATGTCTAACTTTCTGTTTTATGATGAACTCAAAACTATATTTTTGGATTTATTTTATTATCATATATAGCTCTTAATAATTTCACATGGGTACCATTATTTGTGTTGCATTTTATCCCTCTAATTCAATCGAGACAAAATTCTTACGAAGATAATGCTGTGTTAAAAATCTCCTATAAACTATGGCTTCCATGAATTATTTCTTAAATATAGTTTCAAGTAAAAATTTAGAGAATTTTTTTAAAAGCTAAAGATATAAAAAATACATGCTTACTGCAGAAATAGTCTGTTGAATGTACAAACAAACATCTAGAAAAATTGGTAAAGTCTTGGTTTGTTGCTTCTTATATATACTATAGGGGAGGGTTGAGATCTCACTAACTGGTTTAATGCTGNTTGCATTTTATCCCTCTAATTCAATCGAGACAAAATTCTTACGAAGATAATGCTGTGTTAAAAATCTCCTATAAACTATGGCTTCCATGAATTATTTCTTAAATATAGTTTCAAGTAAAAATTTAGAGAATTTTTTTAAAAGCTAAAGATATAAAAAATACATGCTTACTGCAGAAATAGTCTATTTTTGTTGAATGTGCAAACAAACATCTAGAAAAATTGGTCTTGGTTTGTTGCTTCTTATATATACTATAGGGGAAGGTTGAGATCTCACTAACTGGTTTAATGCTGTCATATTTTCGTGCCTGTCCCAGGCCAAGACTTGGATTTTGAAAGTCTTATGTTGTGGTCTTCTATATGTTCTATGATTTGAGGTGAATGGTGATTGTTTGTGGTCTTCTATATGTTCTATGATTTGAGGTGAATGGTGATTGTTTGTGGTCTTCTATATGTTCTATGATTTGAGGTGAATGGTGATTGTTTGTGGTCTTGATATTGTGGAATTGTTGACCATTACTTTCTTTTCATAAATTTTTTTATTTACTATAATAACTGCAGTCATCATTTATTATTTCTGTATATTCTAGAGAATTTCCCAGTGACTTGTGGCAGATCAGTGGTTTACTCCAGACAATCTGGTTTCCTCCACCAATAAAACTGACCTCCACGATATAATTTAAATATTGTTGAAAGTGGCATTAAACATCATCAACCAAACCAAACCTAGAGAATTTCCTGGTGTCGTTTTACTTATAAAAGTTTTTATGCTCATATCTTACCCATCTTAAAGCTTGAAGAAGTAGAATTTTTCTCCTACTAGTAGCATTAGAAAGATCATACTTAATTTTATCATAATCTAATGCTGTATAAGATTCTGGCTCCTGGAGATTACTTCTATAAAACAAAATAAACAATTCTTTTAAAATATACAGAGCAAAGTATGGTATCACCTGAAACCTTATGTGATTTCATAGAAGTATCTCTTTCTTGTTTTCATAACATCATCATTTTTTCATACTATCTTAAAGAGTTTAACATCAATATTTCATACAATATCATGTGTCACAATAAAATTTTATTCAATTTCCTTTCACATAGTTTTTTCTTCCTGTGATTATATTTACTTAATATAATTAAATATATACTGGTACTCATAGGAAACCTCTCTTTATGGTTCATTTCATTAAGAATTTTTAAGGAGCATATTTTTTGTACAAAAACATATGTTAGTAACAGTCAATACTATAAATATAGAAGATAGAACTTTAGTTGTGTTTCAGATTTTGATGGTGAATATATTAAAACTTGTACAGAAAGTTACGTATTATCCAAATTTATGTGCAGTTGTAAATTGTATCAGCTGACATGGCCGATAACTGTTTGTTAAAGTTATTTATATTCTCTGAAATTACAAGTCCATTTTTTTCTCAATTCATTGGAATAAAGAACTTTTTTGTCGCAAAATACTGTTGACAAAATTAATATTCATATGAATTTTTTTTTAAAATGCTGATATGTTAATATACAGATATTTATTATTATAAATAGAGTAATTATTTATTAAATATTAATAAAGAAATAAAGAAATTGTACGTTGCCTCAAAAACAATGTCATATTCAGGAATGATTCTGGATAGAAGATAAAATAAGTGAAAATCAATGAAAAATAGCTGAAACCATCTACACCCCCTGTCAAAATGGTCATTTTTGATCTGTTCTGACTGTATCATGCACCTTTCAGAAATTTTGTTTCAGAGCAAAATAGCTGAAATCAGTTAGATAACTGAAAAAAATCACCCCTGCATATTAGCACTACTTTCCTTTATTGCTACTTTGGACATTTGACCTTTGATCTCACGGAGTGGTCTGTGTCATTATCAACAACAGACTCTCATACTGAAAATTGATCAGTCAAGCATGACATCAAACACACCATGACGTTACTAACAAAAACAACAACAACATCAGAAGGTATTGACATACATTATTAATAATGTCACAGTTTGTCCTATGAGGCAGGCTGTGATATGTATATGTTATCTGAATGTGAATTGATTGATACCGAAAATATCAACCTGTTGAGCGAGAATATGAAGTTTGTTGGCGAAGAGTGAGCGAAGCGATCTACAAATTTTACATCTGTTATTAACAATAATTATATAGAATAACAGCAGTTTTGAAGGTCGAGACAGACATTATCACTAGTACCGGAAAAGCTTCAAAACTGCACTTATACTATAGACGAGCACTGCTACTAGTGATAATGTCTGTTGAGACCTTCAAAACTGACATTATAGCTTAAGTGCAAATTTATTTCTTAAATAAAATAATAAAGAAAAATATTATAGAGAGAAGAGAGAGAAGAAATAGTTAATTAACAAGAGTAGTTGTGTTGTTATTAAGTGCTCATATTTATTTTATTATGGTATAAATGTTATGTGTAAACAAATCTAAAAAGTTTATTAATAAGGAAAATATTAGTGTGTGTAAAAAAAGAAAAAAAAAGAAAGAAAATAGTATAAAAGTATAAAATAAGTTAAAGTATGCAAAAACTATTTTTTTTTACAGTAAACATTATAAATATATTTCATTTAAAAAATGTAGGTTTACAAAATATATTTCTGAGTAAAGTATCAAAAAAAAATATTTAAGAATTCAATAAAATACAAAAGATCCTTCAATATATAAATATATATAATGTGAAAATATATGTCAACAAATATTGTATAATTTGATACAAAAAATTAAACGGCATTTAAATGCTTAAAAGGAACGGCAGTGAAATAATATAGAAATGTGAAGCATCGATTGGCGCTGGATCATGCTTAACTTACAATGAAGCTAAAGACAAACGTAAAATTTGACTAGCTGATAACGATTTCCTGCAACAAAAAAAGTAGGGGTTAGGGTTATGGTGTTTAATGCCACTTTCAACAATATTTCAGCTATATTGTGGCGGTCAGTTTTATTGGTAGAGGAAACCGGAGTATCCCGAGAAAACCACTGACTTGCTGCAAGTCATTGACAAACTTGATCACATAATGTTGTATCAAGTACACTTGGCCTGGTTACAATGTAAAATTTGACTAGCTGATAACGATTTCCTGCAACAACAAAAAGTAAAAACTACACATCATAGAATCTTTCTTTCACCAAACAGAAATATATTAGTAGCTGAAAAGTAATATACATCAATGTTAAAAGAAATAACATAATAGGACCGCAAAAATTTAGCGATCATATAAAAGTTAAACCTAAGTAACATACTACAATTAGATGCAGTTACAGTGCAATCAGGAATCAGGGCCAGCCTTAGCAGGTGCGGGACCTCATATAAAGAATTATAATCATTGCTGTTCTCTGTAAAACCGGCAGTGTGTTGTTGTGTGTACTTGAAAAGCCGAGAGTAGATAACTCAAGCGCTGGGCCCCATTAGTGCGGGGCCCAATTGGCTTAAGGCCCGCCCTGAGTGCAATGAGACTGTTTAGGATTAATTCTGATCTTGATTTTGTAATATTTTGTACTTTCCTTCTTTTTGGTCTTTGTTGATGAAGAAGAGATCAATATAAAATCAAACTGTCTCATTTTATTTCATCTTTAGTATACACATCCTATTAGCTAGTTCCACAAAAATATTATCCATCACATCAAAGTTTGGACTAAAATGTTGCATTGTGGGAAAGCAGTACATTTGTATTACACAGGATTTGTTCGTCTTATTACGATCAAATTTTGTTAGTGGAATTCTAAATATAATCTTGGTCTAAAAGTATGAACATGACGTAAAGAATGATACTTACGATGGAACTATTGACTGACGTAGAAATTGACTAGCTGTACCAGGTCTCGTGAAGTCTACAGAATTCTGCATGTGTCCACTAAACAAACGGGAGCATATTTCTTGTAGATAATCTGGGGAGATCTAGAGAAAGAAAAATCATATTACATGTAAAATGATATGACAAGGAAACATTCCAACAAAACTAGAAATATTATAACCATTAACTGTCTAAGAATTAATGACTATTTTCTAATTTCTGGAGAGGCTGTCATGGTCGTGATCGGATGGTAGTTGGAGCTACAACTACCTGTGCAATCAGTACCTACCATCACTAAAATTGTAAGTTCGAATCCAACTCATGGAATGGTGTACTTGATACAACGTTATGTAATAAAGTTTGTCAGTGACTTGTGACACATGTCTGGTTTTCTCCGGGTACTCCAGATTCCTTTCCCAATAACACTGACCACCACAATATAACTGAAATGTTGTTAAATGTAGTATTAAACACCATAACCCTAACTTATTGATTCAGGACATCATGTTTTGTGTTCTATTTATAAACAATACATGCAGACAATAAAGTAAAAAAAAAAGAATTTTAAGGAATGATGTAGTAAATTTTTTTTTTTTTTTTTTATGGATGGATGTTGACATATGGATATAAAGAATATGGTATCATGTAAAGATCTATCTCAAAATGGCTATTTGTGCAGCAGCACCTGAGTTCGCCACAAGTTTTCTGTATTGCTCAATCTTTAGTTTTCTGTGTAATGTGTTGCAGATCATTGTTTGTCCTTTTGTCCTTTTACTTTTGGCCATTGTATTATCTGTCCTTTTACTTTTGACCATTGTATTATCTGTCCTTTTACTTTTGGCCATTGTATTATCTGTCCTTTTAGGATTAATAACTTCTGATTGCTCCTTTCAGTAGGGGTGTGTTTGGGTTGTGGTGTTTAACGCCACTTTCAACAATATTTCTGTTATATCGTGGTAGTGCTTCTCTAGTATCTTCAAACTTTTCCAACATAAATTTTGAGTATTAATACACTCTAAGAAATAGCGGAACTTATCTTCACATTCTTATCTACAATGGCTTCTGATTACCCCTTTGGTATCTTGAAGGTATCTTCAAACTTTTTTTCTTATCATTATCTTAAAATGATGACTATATCTCTTTTAACTTACAGGTTGTCCTTGTACTGTTGACTCTAAAGCTTCTACCAGGTCTGCTGTAATTCCTATTAAGTTATGATAATCTGCCTGAAATCATGAACAATTAGTAGTATCATATTTCTAGACTATTGGTCATGATGTTTTTAAATTCAAATTATGTGTACAAATATGGATAATATATTAATAATAGCACTGGTCAACACATTTTTGCTAGACAAAGATAACAATTCCACCTTCCCTCCTCCTCGTCCTTGGCAGCGTTAGCCAGACATTTCGAGGTCATAGGGTGACAGTTTTGACTGGAAGCAGCCAGCAATAGCTGCAACCAATCGGAATGTGTGTTACAAAACATGTATTTTGGAGGGAAAATGTGAACATAAAATGGATATAATGTAATTTGCCAAATGAACACAGAATAATTTTTGGGGATACTTTTATTGTTTTCAGTTAACTGTGTGCAGTGCTAGGGAATTAGGAATTATAGGCATTACTGCCCAGGATGAAATCAGATCATAAGTCTTGGCTAGCAAAGATGTAGTCAACTGTGTAAATACTAACAGTCCAGTGTAATAATATTTCCAGACAATTTCGTATATTTCTATGCAGAAAAAAAAAGAAAAGAAAACACAATTATGATAATTACATCAATTAAAAAAAAAAAATGGCTCCACAGTATTTTACTTTACAAAATAGAACAAGCAATACAATACAATATTACAGATCCAGTCTACAATAGCTCACAGCACACCCATCACAGATGAACTGATACAGACTGATGGTCACTACCCTTCTAACAAACACAAAAATATTAACATTGCTACAATAGTTGCCACCTGGACTCCCTAGAAAATACTTCTTGAGGCACAGCTGACATTCTTCTAAGCATTATGACTTCTGATACCCCTTTCGTATCTTCAACTTTTCTTTCTTTAGAGCTAACGAAATATTCCGAAATTTTTTGTAGCAACCTGAGCTAACAACTGGAAATTTTCATGGCCCTGACTAAAACCTAGTGGTATTGGGGGTGTTCTTTTGTCTGTGTTACGTTTTATCCCTGTTATAAATCATAAAAAAAAATAATTTCAAAGCAACATGCAGTTAATTGATTACATTTTATATTATATAAGGCACCAACTATTTTTCTTTTCTTTGTGGATTTTGGTAAAAAAATTACAAGTAGACTTAGACACAAAATAAATGTTTGTCTGAATGCCAAATCCCATATAAGAAAATGGTTGGTCCCTAATGAATTAGAAAGGCATGCAGGCCAACAGTCCTACATTGTAATGTTATAAATCTAATCACTTATAATGAAGCCTCTCCAAATATTAGAATAAAATATCAAGACAATGTCTACTGATCATTAAATATTAAGAGAATATAAAGAGATAAACAACATTATCTTTAGCTACAGTACAGTCAGTGTGATAACATGATGAATCACAGATGGACGTACTATCAGTCATGTTTGTCACATAGATATGTCTTGTGTTCTGTTTGATATATCTTCAAAATTTCTGTTGTATTTGGATTGATACTTGCTATTACACAATAAAGTCAGTAAATAGATTGAACAGATCAGAGGGTGTATCAGTGTCGCTAGGGGAGAGTGAGGTGCCTATCACAATAATTTATCACGCTATGTCTCTGACTGTACTGTAAAAAGACATATAATGTATAGCATATTAGATATAAACAATATTATAAATACATGAAATATAAAAAAAAATACTATCCTAAAAATAGTACATGGGTTGGAAGCTTATATACAGAATGAACCACAATGTTTTGTAAATAAAAACTGTAGTCTTTACTATAGAATTTTTTTTCTGCCAAAGACCTGTCTGTGTATAGTGCTGTCCAACCCTTGTACATATATGTTATAAAACAGCTCTCTAAGCCTTGTATCATGCATAAATGTTGTTCCAACTTTATATCTAAAAGTTATTTCGACCAATATCTCAATTTATTGCATTTTAAATTAAATTTTTTTTAAACATTTCTTCAGTTTAAGTCTAAAAAACAAAAATCTGGACTATTAAAAATATTTCAAAGCAACATCTACATTTATACTGTCAACCATTGAGAACATGCGAGACATTTTTATTGACAGACATAGAATAATGTTCTTTTGACCTCTACATTTAAACTTGAACTTTGACCTCTACACTAACATAATTGTTGCTATCATTATTTCTTATCAATAAAAGCATTGTACTGAATATCCATGAAATATATGTTACTTGGTGTCAATCAATTAATCAATCGACCAATCAATCAAAACAGTAGCTATTTCTAAATAAAACAAAATCGATTCAGAAAATATCTGGGCTTATATTTTTTTAAAGTTTAAAAATTTTTTAAATGGTATCTACCAGAAAATACATGCAGACTAGACTCCTAATTTAATTTGTACATCCAAACTAATTTTTGCTTCAAAGTTTCCTTTATAAGTAGCTAATACATATTTATTATGAAGCAGACAAACCAACAAAATCCATAGCTGTTCAAACTCCTAGCTTCTAAAAGAAAATGTCTAAGAAAAGAAGACCGCACAATGCAAATATTAAAATAAATAAATGAATGATTGAGAAGGTACTATCCTTCATTTAAATACTAGAGTCCCCCTCTTATAAGGTCACTGTCACCAAAGTCTTAAAAAGATAGCCATAATGGGTTAAGGTTATCTATGTCTCAGGGAAGAGAAACTTAGTTTTTAATCATAATTATTTCATATTTATAAAAGTGGTCAGCTTTAATGTTGGAGAATGTTTGTTTGTTTGTTTGATGGTGTTTAACACCATTTTCAACAATATTTTAGTTATATCGTGGTGGTCAGTTTTATTGGTGGAGGTAACCTGAGTACCCGGAGAAAACCACCGACCTGTCGCAAGTCACTGACAAACTTTATCCTATAATGTTGTACACACTTTTGGAGGAAATTAGATAGGAAAGGTGGCCTTTTGGAGAAGCAATTTAGTAGTATTTTACATATCTGAATGCCTCTAAAATCTGGCCTGATAAGAGGGTGTCCTTTTGTGGGAGTGGCCTTGTAAGAGGGGGACTACTGCATAGAACACGCCCTTCCACTGTGAATGGGTGTGAGTCACTTATAAGGCTCAGTGATAAGAATGAGTTGCATATGGGGATGGAAATTAAACCTATGATTGCGACCTTGAAGAACCCTTTGAGGGATAGAGTGATTTCATACCTTTCAGCTCAGCTATGATGTGCATCAGAATAAAAAAAGCATAAAAATCACTTAACTTAATATATATTGCTTAAATTAATGCAAAAACAAAACAAAAAACACATAAAAATTACAAATGACAGAATTCAAAAATCAAACTTTAAAATAAAAAAAAGTCAATACTTCAAAATGATTATTTCTTTACTATAGAGGTCAAAAAAGAACATAAAAAGATTAAACTAAATAGACTTACCAGTGAAAATACTGAAAAAAGGCATGCAAATATAAAAGTAGGCTTAGAACAACATATGGTGAAAATAATATAGTATCCTGTTTTTGTGGTCTTTTGATATTTGTCTGTCAGTCACAAAGCTTAAATGAGACAGAGTAGTCTCCCTTTTATAAGACCATCCCATCCTCCTTATGCAATAAACAAATGGCCTTATAAGAGAGGGGGTTTCTCTTAAGGGGAAATGCTTTAATAATATTTTAGTTTACTATTTCACAGAGACGAAACCCTCCAATGCAGTGCCCAAATACCCTCATTTTCTAAATGTTTGGACACATTTTATTTCCAAATATTTTGTTTAAAAAAAAAGGAAATCAGTTGATCAGAGGAAAACATTCATTTCTGATTAAAATGCATCTGAAATCTGTCCTGATAAAGGGGATTGACCTTTGGTGGGAGAAGCCTTATAAGGGGGATTGACCTTTGATGGGAGAGGCCTTATAAGAGAGGGACTACTATAATTGTTTTCAGACAGTGCATATCGTGGGTGATTTGTGTGCAATATTTTGATGTGAGTGACATCATCTCGGGAGAAAGAAAGAATGATGACAGTATCAGTTCCAATTAAAGAATTCTGCATGCATGAAATAGAAAAGAAAAAAATGTAATAATTTAGTGTACACGACACGCTTCTGGAATAACCATCACCAGGTACGCTCAGTCAAAAGATTGGAAAGCCAAAAACGTAAAAGTCTTTGGAAGCAGGTAAATTAAAAGGCCTAAACATGACAGCCAAAATCGGAATTAAGAGATCACAATACACTTTCCTTTTTCTACCTTGAATAAGATTTAATTTTAACAGGAACAGAGGAATGGACAAAAATCAAAGTAGGAACCATGTGTATTTTAAGGTAGTAGAAGATAGAAGTTGGATGAATTTCCATGACAACAGCCTATAGCTAATAGCACAAAAGTTATCATGATAATTATAAAAGTAGTCCTTGTTAAGAAGACAAGCAAGATCAACTTTAGGTAGCCATTTAATTACCATAAGCAACAATAGCAGTAAAAAGTCCTATAAATCAGTCAAAATGAAACTTTTAAAAAAAAAATTATTTTTAATTTATTGGTTAAATAAAAATGCAATAAATTGACATTACTGGATTTCTAAAGTATATGTTGTTCCAATATTAAATGCACAATACAGAAAAGAAGAAAATATTTGGTTAAATATTATAAAAAAAACAACTACTAAAAATAATAAACTTTCAAATTGTTAGTACATTTTGTATATATTTTGATATAAGAATAAGAGAAGTACTTTTGTCTATAAAACTAATTGATGAGCAAATATAGGTTTGGTTTATGGTGTTTAATGCCACTCAACTACTTCTCGACAGAGCTGTAAAAACTTAGAATTTGTTAATTAGATAAGTTAATAAAGACATTCTAGTATATGAAAAGAAAATTTGAAAAAGAAGAACGAAATTTCCTTTTATTTTACAATTGTACAGCATGTAGACAAAAGTGATTCTGTTTCCACTATCTTCCCTATATATCTCATATAAAACCACTTATTTTCATAACATTCTCATGAAGTCATTCCTTTGCCGATTTTCATGAAATTTTCACCTTTAAAAACAGAATTAATTAGAGTTTATCTTAATATTTTCATGTTATTTTTTCAAACTTTTTTTGCAAGCGTTTATGATTTAAACACAAATGTAAATTCTTGACGTCACAATTTTATATGATTATATAGTATGATTTGGTCTAAATTTTTTGTAAACTTTGTTTTTAAATCAATTCTTAAGAGAAAGTAGAAATAAAATTATTTGCAAATAATACGAAGAAGAAACTATATTTATTTCTGCATTTAATGCTGAAAATTTCATGAAAATCAGATATGGAATGACTTCATGAGAATGTTATGAAAATAAATGGTTTTATATGAAATATATAGGGAAGACGGCAGAAACAGAATCACTTTTGTCCACATGCTGTGCATTGTTCTACATCACACTTTTATACTTTTTATACCTTTAGGGTATCCTCAGAACTCTGTTAGTTTTATAAGAAAAAAATAGATTTATTATTGAATAAATATATATTATAATAAAAAGCTTACATTTTGAGATTCGAAATTGCTAAGCTGTTACACATGCATTTTTCAAGTACAATTTTGGAATAAGAAACAAGAAAAAAATTGTAGCATTTAAAAAAAAAAATTTCATTAACAAATTTGAAGAAAATACCTACACTCAGCTAATTTAAAATCTTAACCAAATATTGTTTCACCGTTCTTTGTAAAAAAAAAACTAATATGAAATTTTAGTTTATTTTTAGTTTTTTATCTATCGAAAATCAATGTTAAGGAATCAAATAAAATTAGTTTAAAATTAATTATGGACAAGGCTATATCAGATTTACTTGACAGTGACATAATACAGAGATTTAGTCAGAGGGGTAATGGATATAAAAACTAGAGGGTTATGATAGAATCAATATGAGAAGGAATTCTTTGTAAAGTAGGATGAAAAAAACTTGAATTGTGAGAGTATATAGGTAAAAAATATCAACATAAAGTGAATGTGAGGGTCCAAAACATAACTAGAAATTTCGTTTTTTTTTCCGATAAATAGCCTAAAATAGTAAAATATATAAAAATGAACAATGTTCATGCATGATAAGACCAAAGAGAGCCAGAAGGTTAGTTTTTGGACTGGTACCTGCACACGGTTATGTCGTTTTATGTACGACATTGTCTTTCTCTCAGAGTCGACTAGCTGTTGTTGTAATCGGGAAATCTGCTGAAATTGTTCTATTTAAAAAAAATTGAATGAAATAATAAAGTTATAATACAAGAAAGATTAGAATTTTGTACACACAAAGGGAGATAACTTTTGAGATATCCGAAAATCCGAGCACATTTTTGTCTGACTGTTTTTGATTGTACAGTTTAATCATACAACCTTTGTCTTTACCGAAAAAGGTATAAATGACAAAAAATTAATTGCTAGATAGACTCATGGGTCTTGATGACGACATAAAAATTCCAGTAAAATGCATCTGATCTTTTAATCTATGAAAATCCTGAAAAACTATAAACAGATATTAAAATATATAACATACTGTATTCAAAATGGGTTCAGATTTTTTTTCAATTAATGGCACATATATCAACTTAAAATCAGAGTTTAATTATTGTTTCTGGGGTTGGGAGCACATTTCAATATTTTTAAGGTTTTGAAGATTTTTTGACAAAGTTACTCACCATTTTCATCACCAACTTTGTTACCTCTCTAAGGATTGGTTAAGGAATTGATATGTATTTATGAAACTTATAAAATTGAAATATCTTGAATGAAGTAAAAATTTGTGTTTTAGTCGTGAAATAATGATTATTCACTGCTGTGATTTCACTGGATATGATACAAAAATATAAAACGATATAATGAAAAACAAAAAAACACCACAACGCTAAAACAGTTACGAAATTAAATCGTGAAATAGTAGAAAAAGAGGTAAAATTGATATCTCTAGCACACATACACATGACCACTTACTCTCCTGGATTGCTACAGGTACTTCAATCAAAATTGGCTGGTATAAATTAGTTTCATGGGCCACAACCTCCAATAAAAGGGAGATAACTCACTTTATTTACAATGGTTATATGTAACAAAGTTTAGTTAAATTGTGGCAATAAATCAATAAATCTCACTGACATACTAAACTTCAGGGTTCACGAAATTGCATATGGGTTTGGTGGTCCAATCTTGTGTCAGTCCTTAGCGAAATCTGCCCAAATTTTGCTGGTCATGTCTGACAGGACTGACAAATTTCGCGAACTCTGAAACTTGCATATCAGGAGAAATGCTCTGACTTGCTGCAAGTATATAATGTACCTGACAAATTTTATTACATAATACATCTCTCCCAGAGACTAGCGGCAGGGGCAAATAAATATGTCTCATTTATAGATCTCCCATGACATGTTGAAAAATACTCTTTCACAATTTGTCCAAGGATACATAGAGATCAAACAATTTGGGTTGCGGTGTAGATTTCAATGTCAATGTCAGGAATTTTTCTAATCTCAGTTCTAAATCTTTAACCCAAGTGTCCTGAAAAAAAGAAATTAAAATGTTTAAAAGTCTACTGTCATGAATTGTATTAAAGACTAAAATGGCGTGGCATGTTAAGATGTCAACTCATATCAAAATAATTTTTCCAACGTGTGATGGTTGGAATGACTGAGAAAGTGACGGCTATTTTTCATGCCAAGTGGGTAATTTTTTCAGCTGTATCATAACGAGTTACTTTAGATGAGATAATGATGATGATGATGTCTGCTTTGTACTAGACCAACACGTTAGGTTTGATACTTATTGTGCCAGTTCACTGATGTCTACTTTGTACTAGATCAACACGTTAGGTTTGATACTTATTGTGACAGTTCACTGGTGTCTACTTTGTACTAGACCAACACGTTAGGTTTGATACTTATTGTGCCAGTTCACTGATGTCTACTTTGTACTAGACCAACACGTTAGGTTTGATACTTATTGTGCCAGTTCACTGATGTCTACTTTGTACTAGACCAACACGTTAGGTTTGATACTTATTGTGCCAGTTCACTGATGTCTACTTTGTACTAGACCAACACGTTAGGTT
>MJUT01060724.1:857042-876483 GCA_002080005.1 Gigantidas platifrons
TCTCTCTGTAAATATACAAAATTAATTAAAATCTCCCATTGCCCGGTTGGCGTCTCTCTGTAAATATACAAAATTAATTAAAATCTCCCATCGCCCGGTTGGCGTCTCTCTGTAAATATACAAAATTAATTAAAATCTCCCATTGCCCGGTTGGCGTCTCTCTGTAAATATACAAAATTAATTAAAATCTCCCATCGCCCGATCAGCATCTCTCTGTAAATATACAAAATTAATTTATATTTGAAAATTATAAAAAATATATATCAAATCATTGAAACAACTGGAAAAAGCTGAAAAGTAGCCACATATGAGGGGTAGCCTCTATTTAGGGAAACAATTTAGTTATTTGTAGTATTCTGTGCATGAAAAATCTGGCTTGATAAGAGAGGTGGCCTTGGCAGAAATGGCTTATAAGAAGGGTACTAATGTAAATAAATACAAAATGTAAATAGTTTATTACTGTATATCGATAGCATTATTTAAAGACATGTCATGTATAAGTAAGAAGACAGGAACAAGGTTTTTCAACAGTAGATAAATTCAACATCATTTAGAAGCTTTTGTATCTGTTAATAAGGGGGTACAGGGTACAGTCAAAGTTTTTTTGTTTTTTTTTTACAAATCCATTGTGTAAAAATTATCAGAGGATATAGATATATACACTATTAATACAGAATCTTTAAATATAAAGTTTATGTGTACATTTGGTTTGGTTTGGTTTTATGGTGTTTAATGCCACTTTCAACAATATTTCAGTTATATTGTGGTGGTCAGTTTTATTGGTGGAGGAAACCAGAGGACTCAGATAAAATCACAGACATGCAACAAGTAACTGACAAACTTTATCACATAATGTTGTACTAAAGTTTGTCAGTGACTTTCAACAGGTCGTGGTTTTCTTCAGGTCTTCAAAACTGACAAAGACAAGGTTCACAGAGATATCTCCAATTTTGTGCCCAAAACACTTAAATTTTATATTCTAAGACACTGCAGAAAAATACCATTAATCATTGGACGATTATATACAAAATTAAATTAAAAAAAATTAAACAAGTCTCCTTTGATACCTTCTGTCAACTGGAAGTGAACTGATTTACAAATAGTAAAACCCAAAGTTCAATAGATAAAATATGCAAACAGGGTACCAGAAACCTATATTTCAGTTATATATTTTACTGGTGATCTTACCTGACCTCTAGCAAATTTGATTGGATAAACTGCAAAGTAAATATTAACATAAAATTCTAGTTTCTTGGCAACAGGATCATTGTCTTTGACAGATGCTGCCAAATTATCACTCCATAGTTTTAGGAATCTGTCTCTTTTACCTTTATGGAAATTTTGCATCAATTCATTCTGAAATTGAAAAAAAGTACGTAGGTACATCACTACATGTATTCTAAAATATTACTATATGTTTAACTATACCTGTTACCCATGGGTACTAGTAAAGGTTCCCTGGACTTAAACCTACAGAGTTACTCAGCCCATCCCTTGGTGGTGGATAGGGGGAGCTCTCTCCATGGAGGAGTTGTCAGGTTATAATACAGAAAGCCTGACTGTGGACTATAGTGGGTAACATGCCCTCTAAGCATGTTGGTGTAAACATATTTTTATTGATTAATTACAAATACAATACAAACTATAACAATGACAATTACAATAAATTTCATAACAGTAATCAACCAATGTTTTTGGATCCCATTGGTTGATTACTGTTATGAAATTTATTGTAATTGTCATTGTTATAGTTTGTATTGTATTTGTAATTAATCAATAAAAATATGTTTACACCAACATGCTTAGAGGGTGCCAAGTTCCATGCACGCTAAAGACCTCTCTTTGTAAATTTTGAAAAAGAGTAGGCATGTTGAAGAAGCTGCAAAAGACTAACTTTTTCATTCTTACCCAACTCTCTTAATTTATACTTTTTTAGTGGAAGTCAAAAGTCGCTAACCCATTCCTTACCCCATTATTATAGTTCTTGTATATTATTGAACTTGTAATGTTCTCGTCCTGAATATAGCTGAAATACTGCTCACTGGACATTGTGCAATAATTAATCAATCAATCATACAAATCTGGCCATGTGATATCATGTTACGTTTCAAAATAAGCTCAAACTTCCTCATTTGATTTACTAAAGGTAATAAGTAATAGGAAATCTCAACAGTATTGTAAAGTGAGTGAGTGATTGTTGTTTAATGCCAACTCCACAATTTTTCAGCTATATCTCATGGCAAGAAGAAGTTAATTTTCAATGAGATGATGATGAGGTCCGCTTTGTACTAGACCAACACGCTTAGTTATATTTTTATAGTGCTAGCTCACTGAAACAACAGTCTGCGGATGGACATGTCGACCCACTCGGACACATTATCCTGAATCTGAGCCAACCAGTCTTTGTGCTTTCTCCTTAATGCTGCGTGCTTAGCGGAGAAGTAACAAATACCAATTTCATAGTCTTTCGGTTTGACCTGCTTGGAGCTCAAACCCACGATCTACCTCACTCTCTGCAAACACGCTAACCATTACTTCATTGATGCGGCCAACAGTATTGTAAATTACATTTTGTAGCTTCACATAGGATAGATGTTAATCCTTGGAGTAAACAATCTATCCAAAAAAATTATCATTCTCTAAAATAAATCATATAAAAAAAATTCTTACCTGTATGGCTAATAATTTCTGATTAGATTTTGATTTAATACTTTGTGTAGTCACCGGTTTTTGTTTTTGTTCACATTCCCTTTGAAATGCTCCCAATGTTTTGTCAAAAGTTCCAAACTCCAAATACTGAAATAGATAAAAATAATTAAAATATATAATTACCTAGACAATGTTTAATAAACTGTAAAGTCAAGACTTTTATACTTGAAAAATTACATTATATACATGTACACTACAGCTCAGACATTCTTACATTATACAATTCAGAGACAACAGAATATCTACTATAAATGACTTGTGAGTTTGAATCTCGATCAGGGTGAGGTGTACAAAATTATGTGATAAAGTTCGTCAATGACTTGTGGCAGGACAGTGGTTTTCTCCAGGTCCTCTGATTTCCACCACCAATAAAACTGAAATAATGTTGAAAGTGGTGTTAAACACCATCAAACAAACAAACAAAACTATAAATGACAAACTTCCATGCTGCCGCGATATAGCTGAAATATTGTTCAAAGTGGTGTTAAACATCATAATCCTCCTCCAAATTAATGATATAATAAAAATTTAAGAAATATATTATTATGTCTTAGAAATTCTACTTCACAAAATACAATACATGCAAGAGTGCACAATAATGACTAACCTCTTGTACAATGGCATTGAGTTCTCCTTCAAATGACACAACAGACAGTGACCCTGACATTCTGGTTACTATGAAATTCTGTGAAAATTATACATATATTTAGACAAGAAGATCTATACATTTGACTAAAAAGTAGACATGACCTGTCACCATATCTGACATATTTATTTCAATTCTGCAAGAGGGAAAGGGGTTGCGATCCCATTAACCAGCTTCTCACCAGAGTTTTGTACCTGTTACAAGCCAGGACTTGGATTTCCAATGCCATATGTTGTGGTCTTTTTAATGATCAATCATTTGAGGTGAGAGATGGTTGTTTGTTTCGTTGATACCTCACGAAAATATTTTACCTGTATTTCCAAACAAATTTGGGAAAACTGGATATATTTCTATAATCCAATGAAAGTGGATAAAACGGTTAACATATAGGAAATCTTATTTTAGTTCTGTATTCATTAAGATATAAAAATATCCATGTGGGAATGAAAATATCTTTAAATTCTAATATCCAAAATTATCTGGCTCAGAATATGAGGTTATAAAATCATTGCATCTATTAGTTTTCCTTCTAAACAAGTAAGATGGGGTTTTGTTTATTTTTATGAATCTTTAATCTGGACAGCTACTCATGATAATCTAACATTCATATTTTTTCATTGTTACAATTAATGTAGTCCGAGATTCCTCTGCCGTTCGACGACTATTTAGAACTTGCTGTTGTCGTTGAACGTCAGAGCGCTTGCCATTAACAAAACAGCGGATTTTCCTCACACACTCGAGAGAGGCACATTTCCACGTTTTGTGACTATCAGATTTTATTTTCTATCCAAAACCCTTATATAAATCGCTTCACCAATCATTTTCCTATTCATTCATAACCATCTTACCCTCAGAAATTGGTGTTACACTCCATTACAGCAAAATTTCCCCAGACCATATGATTTCGTCATTTTGAACACTGACATTTTGAAATATTTGTCACGTGACTTCGAGAGAACTACGATTACCGCAATGTATCATGGGAGATGATTTGCATATATGATCTGACCTTGTCCACGGATAACACTGCCAAATGAATCTTTTCTATCCAACATATTTTGTATTATTTCCTTCTGCTCTGATTTGAGCTGTAGATGGAACTGTTTGTCCTGCAGAATATGCTTTATATCGTCTTGTATGTTTGTTTACGTATGCTAATTTGGTGCACTGCATTTAGTATCTCCCATCATGCAATGCATTGCTGTCATCTTTCAGTTAGTATCGCGAGATCACATTAAAAAAATGGCAGTGAAATGACCAAATCATCGGGTGTAAGGAAAAAACGTGCTGTAATCGAGTGTAACACCACTCTCTGAGGGTAAGATGGTTATGAATGAATAGAAAAATGATTGGTGAAGCGATATATATTAGGGTTTTGGATAGAAAATAAAATCGGATAGTCACAAAATGTGGAAATGTGCTTCGCTCTAGTGTTTGAGCAAAATCCGCTGTTTGTTTATGGCAAGCGCTCTGACGTCCAACAACAACAGCAAGTTCTAAATAGTCGTCGAACGGCAGAGGAATCTCGGACTACAATTAATGTAGTAGACAATGATGGTTTATTTTGTTTTATTTTCAAGTTTGCACAAAATGTGTCACACATATTATAGACATTAGTTTCTGGATAATAAATTCCATACATGTAACTGTAAGCATTTAGTTAAGATTTATCATTGAATTTTTATTAACATATATGCACAAAGCGTTTTTCAATATTTTGTTATAGAAAGGAAGAAAATCTGGTGGTATATTAGTATATGTAAAACCATGCTTAAGAAAAGGTATAACTGAAGTGAAACACAGTAATTTTTCAATATGGCTTAAATTAGATCATAACACACTTGGCCTTAAAAGAAAAGTATATCTTGGGTTCTGTTACATTACCCCCTATAAGAAAAAAGACATATCCGAACTGGCTTTCTCAAAACTAGAGAGTGAGATACAATATTTTAAAAGTAAAGGTGAAATTTTGCTTTGCGGAGACTTAAACGCAAGAACAGGTGGTATGTTAGATTTTCTCCCGTCAGATAATATAAAACACACTTTCACTGACTGCCCTTTACCAACAACATACATTCATGACTCACAAATATGTAGAAAACAAATGGATACAAAATGTAACTTACATGGGTCATTACTTATAGATATTTGTAAAAACCACCAACTCAGAATTCTTAATGGAAGACTTCTTGGAGATTCTTTAGGTTATTATACATTTTTCAACTCAAATGGTAAAAGTACAATTGACTACATGTTGTCTACCATTGACTTGTACTATGACATTGAATATTTTAATATTTCGCCTCCTAATGAACTTTCAGATCATTGTTTACTAAGTGCAGGAATTCATAATAATTTGAACAATGTAACTTGTAGTGAAGAAGAACACAATATATTACCCAGTAAATGTATATGGTCTGAAGAGATCAAAGAAAGGTATACATTAGCCCTGGTAGATGATGAATCAATACAAAAAATCATGGATCTTAACGAAAAGTTGCAATACCCATCTCTTAATATAAACAATTTAGTTAACGAATTAAGTTCCTTATATAAAAATGCAGCTGAAAAGACTTTGGTTTTTAAAAGTTTTGCAAAGAAAGGAAAAAAGAGAAAACCTAAGAAAATAAAACCAAAAAATCAATGGATGTCATATGACTGTCTACAGCTACGACAAGAAGTGAAATATTTATCNTGTCGGTGTTTTGAAGACAAAAAATGTGACTTAATTTAGTCATGGGTGCGAGATACAGGACTTTGATATTTATGTATCGTCATTTTACCCAGTGTCTCTTTGCGGTGTCGGATATTTTCGATAGCTGAAATGAACATAAAACGCCCTTATGAAATATTCTTTTACTGCCCATTTTCAAACGGACGTCTTTAATGAAAATGGAAAGATAATTTGCAAACTCTATTATTTCATATAAATGAATATCATGTCTTAATTTGTATGTCGCCCAAAAAGCATTAATGTACGTAACATTAATTAATTTGGCCACAAAGTGAAGTAATTAAGCACATATGAACGTTATTATGTTGGTTCTGTACAATTTTATATACATATCTTAACATAACGAATGCTAATTTGTGTTTTGTGTTTGTCAATAGCTTGCTATGAAGTATGTATGCTGAAATTTAACGTGTCGCATTTAAGAGATTAAGGGCCGTAACACAGTTTACGAGTCCTGAAACACTTATAACGCTAGGGTTTTGTTTTCAAAATTTAGCTCTTACACCAAAAGGAAGTAAAAATTATTTCATTGTTGTTCCAACATTTAATACACAGAGCAAAATGGTTGAAAACGCTTTAATATTTAATGTACATAACGACTAATGTACATAACGGAAAACAAGATCCCTACTTTGTTGCGACGGTTTATGACAAATATTGGTATGTTGGGAGAGTCACAGATGTTGAAGAAAATGAAGTAATGATAAATTTTATGTGTAGAGCGGGCAAATATGAAGATGCTTTTAAATGGCCTGCCACGAAGGGCGAGATATGGGTCGACCAAACGCAAATTTTAACATTTAGATGAACCGGTTCTTCGTGGAAAAACAAAGAGATGCTTCAAAATACCAACTGAAGTGTTTAATCATATCGAAAAGGAATTTGCTTCAGTTAAAGATAAAGTTTAGTACATCAAAACGCTATATATCTGTTTACAGGTGTCAGTAATGTCCGTAACGGAAGATCATAATGTCCATAACTGCTTATTATTAGCAAATATTGGATACAATTTTTAAACTTTTTAGTTCAGTAGTATATTGATAAAAGGACTGCAATAAGTCTATATTTACCATTAAACCCAGTGAGTGAAAAACTTAGATCTTCCACCTTAAACCAAAAATATGTCGAAAACATCAGACATGGCATATAACACTTTAAATAGTTGAACTGAAGTTTTTTTTTTAAATCTTTTTTCAATTTTTTAACAGTTTGACTTGTTTATTAAATGCTTTGTTGCAGTTATTTATCTTACTTTGGAATTATTTTAATGTCCATAACGATTATGTGCTTCCGGAAATTAATAATTTTCGGTAAAAAACATGTACACAACAAGTCAAAATAGCTTTTAATTGCTACATATGTGATAACTACAGGAATATAAGATTTTGCACAGCAAATATTATCATCTAAAAATGCGTTAGCTGTTTCAAAACACCGTACAATTAAATATGTCAAAAACAGGACGTTGGGCTAGTGTAATTCCATATATTTTAGAAAAACAAACAATCAGTTAACCGATTTCTGATTTTTTTCTCCAGCACGGGTGTTGTTGGTATGTATTTAAATATTAGGACAAAACAATCTTCAAATACACGTTCTGAATATTTGTGGATTTATATACAACCAATAATGTCCGTAACGACATCAACCATACTATTAACAAAATGCGCGATTTTCAGAACAACGTGCATGAAAGTTTACAATCACAAACCTTACATATATATGAATTTGTGAAAGTCAAAAGTTATGTCCAAATAAAATTGTCATTTTTCGTTGGTATCCGAATTTTAATTGTATCATTTTTGGTGGAATAACTGATATGTATTTGTTTCGATCTTCTTTCATTTTATTAGAACGTATAATATATGGACTTCAATATAATATTACTCAATGGAATTCATATACTTCTGTTCCATAACTGACCTGCAAGACGACGACATACCATTACCAGACTTTGACGACCGGGGTCCCAACACTTTAACTGACATTACTGTTGTTGAACAAGATATTATTGANAGTAATATCAAAAACGCTAAACTCATTTGCAGATTCTTAAAAGTAGCAAATGCTATTCGCAACGAAGATATAAACACAGGTTAATAATTTTTCATATATATCTAATGTTTTCTACAAATTTATACATCTCTGTCTTATGTCATTTATTATTGTTAGTACATTGTCTTATTACTGTTTGATGTACGCCAACATGTGGTTAATTCATCAATAAAACTATTTGATTTGATTTGATTTGATTTATAAACGTTGCTTTAAAACTGTTGACAGTACCCAACATTCAATATTATTAATATTGTAGTCCTATTTCTGTTGTTTACCTGTTCTTCTAAATTTTATTTACGTGCTTTCACTCTTCCTTTGTCATTTTTGCAGCAATAATTATTTTATTTCTATGGTATGCAAGGTAAACAATCTGTATCAAACAAGCGTTTTTGTCAATCTCTGATCTTGGTGTTTTAAGCGCTTGTGTTCTTGTTTCCGATTATGACGAAAACAAAATATCATTTAAACATGATAGTGAACAACAACGTACTTATTTTAAAAGGTCCGTTCGTTTGTGAGTAACTATATTATAACCGATTTCAATGTTCATGAACATTTTCTATTCGTTTGATACCGACAAGTTTTTGTCTAAGTTAACCAAAATACGACTCAGTTTCCATTGATTCAATAGAGATAGTCAATATACAAAATAAGAACTAAAAAAAAGGGGAAATAATAAATAAATAAATAACATAACAAAACATGTCAAAGCAAAACAACTTATCAACATGAAAAGATAAAAACAATTATTGAGTTTCGAACTCACATTTCAGCAATGCATTAATAACATGTAAAAATCTGAATAATGACATTGAAAATGAAATTGAAATCGGATAAGTTTCAGTGTGTCACGACCAAGCTTAGTTCGACAGTATTTGCCGATTGAAATCTGTGGGTTTATTTTTTTATTTAAGAAGAAAAACACCTCAGATTACTATTATTTACATGGATATATAATTAGCAAGAGAAAAGTCTGAACAGATGAAAACTAAACATGTATTAATTTGGGATAGTAGATATAATCCGCTAAGAACGTTCGCGAGAGACAAGGGAGCCTTTGTCAATTCGATCAGCAGGGAAAGAACAAGGGAATAAATAAAGGAAAACGAAACGAAGAAGAGAAAAGATGATAACAAAAATGATAAGAGTAATTAGGGATAATTGTACTCTCGCCGACTCGGAACGGCTTGAAAAAATTCAACTTGAAGCCGCACGTATAGTAACCGGTTTAACGTCTTATGCGAGTATACTGTCTATCTATAAGGAAACGGGATGGGAAAAACTTTCAGTTAGGCGTGAAAAAAGAAAACTTTCATTATTCTATGACATCGTCAGTGGCCAATCACCTGATTATCTTCAAGATTTATTACCTATTACGGTGGGTCAAACCAATAACTATAACTTACGAAACTCTAAAAACTTCACTATTCCCCCAGGAAGGCTTAGATTATATCAAAGTTCTTTTTTCCCAAGTACTATTAGACTCTGGAACAATCTGCCAACAGACTTGAGAAATTCTCCTTGCCAACAAATGTTTAAAAACGAAATACGAAAAGTTTATAGTATACCTGACAAACCACCATTATATTTTTCTACAGGTATTAGAATTGCTAATATATTACATGCACGCTTACGTCAAAAATGTAGTAGCCTCAAATGTGATCTATTCAAATGTAATTTAATTGCCTCTTGTAATTGTGATTGTGGAAATTACATCGAGTCTGTGGACCATTTCTTTTTAAGATGTAATATATATAATGAACACATAATACAACTATTCCGTGGCATGTGTAATTTGGGTTTTGATATAAGCATCGAAAATATATTATTTGGAAATGCCTCTTTTGAAAACGACAAAAACTCTAAACTGTTCTTGCTCGTCCAAAAATACATTGTTAACTCTAAAAGATTTGTCCAGTAAATTTATATATTGAATACACATCAGACGACAACGACTTTGTATATACGTTCCCGTATTTGTGTTTAAAGATAAATATTATACAAAACAGACTCTTATATCCCAACCAATAGAACTGTTTTTGTCCTGTTATGTTATCTTCAATTTTTGCTGTAGTAGTTATTCATTTTATCTGTATTTGTAATATATTGTCATTGCTAATGTTTATATATGTACCGGAGAAGACTTCATAAGTTTACAACTTGTGTCTTATCCATTTGTCTTGTTTTGTATGACAATAAAATATGCTTAAAGTATATACTGTCATTAATACTGGGAGCATTCAATAAAATGAGAGACACAAAATACGACATTGTTACAATAGTGAACGTAAATGACAGATACGATAATATTATACAACTGTTGTTACAATAGTGAACGTAAATGACAGATACGATAATATTATACAACTGTTCAACAATGATAGATAATGTCCCATCGTGGCAAGGTGTAATCGATAAAACCTTATGTGCTACAATCGGTCAGATTCTGTCGATAAGTTACGTGTATTTCTCCGGGTACTCCGGGTTCTTCCTCCAATATAACTGACAGCAACATTATAACTGAAATAGTATTGATCGAACGTGATGTTGATAACTGCTAACCCACAACGCAAGCTTTATAGAAGAACGGAATTACGTCGCCAACATCTCCGTAAAACAAACTACATTTTGTAAATGGAATTTGTAATGTTCTGATTCTGATTAGTTTATACTGTTTTCACTAATGGTATTTGACCTTAACTCATTTACCCACATGTGGAAAACATTTATATGACCTCACCATTTCACTAAGTTGGGATGTCTGGTCCAAGAAACTAGTTTAACAGCACCGCGGTTTATTGAAGTGTCTGTGTCATGCCAGGGAAATAAACGGCCATGTATTTGTGTACAGGGATGACTATTTTCCCTCTTTCTACTATTTGTCTATAGGAGTTTAGAAATCTTCTCACAGTGTGATATTTTTATTTTATTATTCAAATTTACGTAATGTACGTAAATTATGCTATCCGTTGTTGGTCTTAATGTTTTTATCGGTTCGTTGGTATTAAGATCTTTTTGCAAGTAATCCGCTGCGTATTCACTTGGAACTTCGCATAAAGCGCCTCTGTTTTCCCAGGGCGTCATTGGTTTCGTATAATTTTCATAAACAGTTAAATTCAAGCGCCTCTGATTCCCAGGGCGCCTTTTTTTCGAAATAGGTATTAATTATATAGTTAGTTAGTTTTGGTCTGCCTATGAACATGTGGTCAAATACGTCTAATATAATCGTATTGTTGTTATTTCGCCAGTAAGACAAATCTAGGATAAATTAATCAATCAGTCTATTAAATCTAGATCGTTATTGTCAACATATTTAAAACCGGAAACCACAGATATCCAATAATTTCACAAACATTAATTCAAACGGGACTATTATAATTAACATATTTTTCACTTTTAATTTGTCCTATATCAATTATATATTAAGCTTAATCATATTCATTATCTTCTACACAAAAATAATATTGTGGCAGTTCGCTCTGTGTCGGCGGGAGTTACCAAGAATAGCATAAGGACATTCGGAATCTCTCTAGCCTTAACATCCGGTACTTTGAGTGTCGGAGGGAGGTGATTGGAACATCGTACGAAAACTCGGGACTTCTCTGCTCTTTATACCTTGAGGATTCACTTGTGAACCAGATACAGAATAGCTCGGACGCCTCAGCTTTGAAAACGACTAGTTCTTGCTGACAACTCAGTGGTTTACGAGTCATTATAGGTAACAACATTACTATGCATACACACCATTTATGCCCACAGCCAAATCTCTGACAATATTGTATATGCAAAAAGTGGTTGCCACTTGAAACTGTCCTTGGTGTTTGAAATTTCAGTGAAGTGTTGCAAAATGTTTGTTTTTATAAAAATGTCTTGTTTGTGTCAATGTTAGTTATGTTTTTATGTTGTTTTTTTTTGTGTGTATTTGTATCTGCCTCTGCTTTTCTTTCAAAAGAAAAAAGTTGCCCAAAAAAAGTTTTATTCAATTTATGACGTTTAACAGCTATGACGTAAAAGGTGCTAGGTTTCTCAAAGGTGTGGTTCGTTTTGTGGTTTTCTTTGGAAATGATGTGTTTTTGAAATACATTTAATATGATGCATAATAGATTCATACTTTAGCAATATTTTATTTTTACACTTGAGGTTTCTTTCATTCAATAGCTACAATAAATCAAAACTGTCTCAATGCTTCAAATTGTTTTTTTTTCACAATTCTTTGTTTATTCACAAATTGCATTCTTTGTGTATTCGCAAATTGCATTCTTCAAGTTCGTATTTTGTTTTGAAGTATGGCTCAATCAATACATCATTTATGTAAGTAAATAAACAGTTAAGAAAACAGAATGTGCAATAAAGAATGGGCCATCCCAGAGACAGAAAACATATGCGTTTGTCCCTTTTAATATAACACATAATATATGGACTTCAATATTACTCAATGGAATTCCTAAAATATCACACTGTCGGAACATTTGAAAAAAAAATCACAATTTGAATGTAAATAACAGATACGACACTATTACACATATGTTCAATGGTGATAGATAGTTTCCCATCGTGGCGATGTGTAATCGATAAAACCTTATGTTCTACAATCTGACAAATACTTTCGATAGGTTACGTGTGTTTCTCCGGGTACTCCGGTTTCTTCCTCCAATAAAACTGACAGCAACATCATGGCTGAAATAGTACTGATTGGACGTGGTGTTGTTAATAACTCCTAACCCACAACGCAAGTTTTATAGAAGCACGGAATTACGTCGTCATCATCATCGTCAAACAAGCTACATTTTGTAAATGATATTATGCTATGTCCGGATTCTGATTAGTTTATACTTGTTCCGATATTGGTATTTTACTTAATTCGTTTACTCACATGTAGAAAACAGTTACATGGCCGTATCGTTTCACTATGAAGGAGGTTTGGGTCCATTAAACTATTTCAAGCCCGTCACGTGTTATTGAAGTGCCTGTTCCATCCTTGCCAGGGAACTGAGCGGTCATGTATATGTGTGCAGGGGTTAAGTGATCAGTATTTCAGCTATGTTGAATGATGTCGTGAGAAAAATTACTTGGGTAAAATGGTTGTGCTTGAATGAGTAGATTTATATTTAGTCTATAGACTGTCACAGGAAAAAGAATGGAAATATGTTGGGTGAAGTCGGACAATTATACCTTGCAACGGGCCAGCAACGACCATTCATAGGAGCCAGCCAATTTATGCTCTCTGTCCTTTTTACGCTGCGTGCTTAGCGGAGAAGCAACAAATACCAATCTTATAGTTTTTGGTATGACCCGATCGGTGCTCGAACCCACGATCTACCACACTCGTGACGAGCATGCTAACCATTACCCCACCAATGTGGTTAATGGCTAAAGGAAAAAGGGCAAAAGGACAATAAGGTTCTATAAAACACTACACAGAAACCTGAAGCTTGACTGAGCAACATGCACTTCATGAAAAGCTAGAGGTGGGCTCAGGTGCTCCGAAAGGGTAAGCAGTTCCTGCTCCACTTGTGGGATCCATCGTAAATAGAGTGGAATTATTTTGTTTTTCATTTTTTATCAGAAACAGAAACTACTGTGCATCAATTTATTTCATGTATTATTATTTATGCTTAAGATGTTTCAAGAACTTTGTTAATATCGAGTTTTTGTAAATGTAAAAGTTTTGAAATAAACTACTAGTCATACTTTTCACTTTTCCTATAAATTATGTACTGATGTTTTGAAAGGAAATGGCTTTTTCTATAGAAAATATATCTTGATTGAGTAAATTTAATTAATCATATTGACCTGTTTGATTTTAAGACAGTTCTACATTTTTGATTTATCACTGATGCGGGATCGTGAACATTATTTATCTCGTGCCAATAGATTTTAAGTAGAAAATGTTGTAATAAAACGTTTGAATGACCAGATTATACGTTTAAAAATGTGTATTGGTTTGGTCTCTTATTAAAATCAAGAGTAATATGCAAGAAATACTTGATAATTGGTGCAATATTGTTATTTAATGTAAAGTTTATGTCGGATACCGCGGTACTTAATTTGTTCCGGTGATTTCTAAGAAGATATGTAGATTAGGATTTATTCCCGTGTGAATTTAACTTGTTATTTCGATTAGAGAAGAAATATTTAGCATTCATAAGAAATTCAATTTAATTTAATTATGTTACTGAGAAAGTAATAAAATGAAAAACTGAATATACCGCACTGTCAGAACAAGGACTACATTTCTGATATATACAACACATGTGGTGCGCAGGCATTTGTGACCGGATCTACTTTCAAACCATATAATATTTTGATTCATTTACAAATTCATTCATATTAGTTCGATTCCACTCTAATTAAGATTATATCTTTTATTGCTTCCCCGTTTTTCTCATATGTCGCTGGCATAAAGATTTTACGAAACATCTTTAAGGAGTTCCATTCAAGTAACTTTTTCTCATCCAATCATATTACTGCATACCAAATCTTGAGCTACAACTTAAGTCTGATTTGCTTACTACTTTTTTTACTTACATCCATTTGCCAATATGAAAATAACATTACGCCTCTATGTATAAGAAATGTATTTGGCGGGAATACACACCGACATTGAACTGAATTCGAGTCGAATTAAAATTTTATCGATTAAAGGAAAAATTGAAGCCAGTAAATATTCATTTAGAAATTGCCGAAATGCTTTTTTTTTTAAATATTGTCTCTCATGTTCACCGTGGAAACCTTATAGATTTAATTTTATGATAGTTTCCATGTTCATTAATCCGGCCTGCATAAGAAAATTTGGAAGATACCAAAGGGGTATTCAGTACACTTAAGAAGGATAACCAATACAATGGCCAAAAGAAAATGTACCCCCCCAAAAAAAAGACAAACAATGATCCACAATGTACAACACAGAAAGTAAAGATCTCCACAAACCACGGGTTAACTCGGGTGCTCCGGAAGTGCCAATATTTCCTGTTCCAATAGTGACAACAGTTGTATTATTCTTATCAAAATTATAAAAGAGAAAAGGAGGACGGAATAATGAATACGACAAACCAGACATATCTGTAAAACAGATATTCCGTAACGGTTACACAAATCATAATAGTGACGGTAAAATTTTTGAAGTGGTGACTTCAACTTGATCACTAAGACAATAACACGTGACAAAGGTTAACAACAGCAATGACTGATTGGTTAACTATACAACTTTAATCTTTACATATTCCTTTTTATCTTGCATTTAATTGTTCTATTTAATACACAGAATTAATATATTAATAAAAGTTCGGAAAATTGTTTCAATCTAAACAAAAAGTAAACTAAAAAATATTTGCAAATTTATAAGGGTTATATATTCTCAAGTTGTTCTTCCAGGTTAATCCTCTGCTGTTGCTGTACTGTATTTGTTAATCATTTTACTTATCATTTCATCTTGTCATGTGTGTTATTATTATTTATGTTATCATATTGAACAAATTCTTTGTACCACGGTACTTACTATGGTATTTAAGAAATAAAGAATCTTGATTTGCGTAGGCAAATTGCATTGACGATAAATATCGATTCTCCTTCTGTTGCCCGTGGGTTACGATATTTCTACACTCAAGAGAGTTAAATTTAAAATTTAGAAGTTAACTCTCGAGAGTGGAGAAATATCGTAACCCACACAGGCAACTGAAGGAGAATTTGTTTCTCCCATTATTTAACACAAACTTTATTTCAAAATTTGAAATTAATGCGGGGAAAGGCACGAAACGTTTTAGTCCTCTAGACGATTACATATTTTTCCACCATTGGTTCAGCGGGGTTAAAACGCCGTAATAATGGGAGAAATGTTTGTTAAATACTGTCACTGACCGAAAATTTGATTGTTCTTGTACCCCTGTCACATGTTACCTGTTGAGCTTTTAGTAGAGCCTAGTTGTAAATCCAGCTCAGGGAACGGAATTTGTAAAAGTGATACCTCACGTGTTTTCCAATCCCACCTGCTATTTGCTATCTTGTATTTGTGTTTGACTTTCTTTCAAATAAAATATAGTTTACACAAAATCCAGCTCACTTCCTGTTGACAGAAAATATCATTTAATTCAAAATATAAAAGTCGATGGATTAATGTGGTTTTTTCTGCAGGTTAAACACAATAATAATGCAATAACTTAAAATATAAAGTTTATGTGATTTCGGCGCAACACTGGGGAAAAGCTCGGAGAATCTCACCTGTATCCCAGTGGTTAAGCCTCGTACACATAAACATTATAAGACACTACATTAATATTGTCTATATAATAGAAAGACAAAACACGTTTAACTTTCTGGCTTCTCGTTGTATCCAAGAACGCATACGGTACACGGTCCATATAGTAAAGCGTCATCCGATTGGTCAGTCCAGGCATTAATCCATAACGATATCTACTCGATACTACTTTATGTGCTGACTTGTGGCAGATCTGTTAAACTCCGATTTTCTCTGCCAATAAAACTGACCGCCATGATACTACGGACATATTATTGAAAGCAACATATAATCTATCCTTGTCCTGAATTGGTTAAGTTGTGATTTGCGTGATCTAAACATTTTTGGTTTTCAAACCTTTCAGTAGTAGCACTGTAGACAAGATATAGGTTACCAAATGCGCATCTAGTGCGTGTAATTCTTATTCTTTTGTGCTCTATGGCTATGTAATTATAAAGGTGTGTTTGTTGGATGATTTCATTAAGATAAGTTTCTTCGTTATTGAAATAAGATGCATGCGATCAATCAACAATCAACAGACCGATTAATGATGAATTGTAATTAATTAATATGTGCCACGTGTTTAGATAATCGAGAATCTTCAGACGAACGCAGTGTACCTAAGTCTGAAGATATTTCAAATACAGACTCGTCGTGAAGTCAATTAAGGAAGCATAAATTTGCGCGGAAATTTTGAAATATGCCTGCCATCAGTGTGTTCCGACGATTGTAGGGGGTTAGGATTATGGTGTTTAACACCACTTTTAACAATATTTCAGCTATATCGTGGCGGTCAGTTTTGTTTGTGGTGGAAATCGGAATACCCGAGAAAACCACCAATCTGTTGCAAGTCACTGACAAGTCTATCACATAATGTTGTATCGGGTACACCATAAGCGGGTTTCGCGTTTACAGCGTAAGTGGGTGATGAGCACTGATTGCACCGGCTGTTGTTAATCCATCTACCATGCGACCAAGACGGCCTGTCGAAGATCGTAGACTTTTTGGGTTGAGGTTACTTGTAATCACACAGAAACGCGTTGCTTCATATTAAATAATTCCTGACAAAGAACGGAAAGAAGGATTGTTGCTCCTCGGCCAATTAAAACTGCAATAACGTGTGTCTATCAATAGCAGCAGTATCTAAATGCAAGGCCATGAAATAAATTACAGGCAAGAGTTCATTAAAACTGTTTCGTTGATGCGAGCCGTTTGCTCATCCGTTAAATATTCTCTGTTGTGTGGTGTGTTTTGTTTGTCTTCGTTGTATGTGATGTACCCAATGTTGTCTGTGTCTTTGTGTTGTCCATTCTTGATTAGTACAGCGGATTTCTCTAAGGTTTATTATACCCCCGCTCCACCGGAGGGGGAATGGTATACTGTTTTACCTCTGTCCGTCCTTCCGTCTGTCTGTCCTTCCGTCCGTCCCAAGATATTTTTCGTCGCATTTTTCTCAGCAACTATTGATGGCAGAAATCTGATATTTATCACAAGCTTCATATAGGTATCCAATATCGTGGGAAATGTTTTTGGACCCGTCACATTCCTACTTCCTGTTTGCCGAAGAGCGGGGGTATCATAAGTGAGCATTAGTTCACAGTTCATCTTGTTTGTCATGTGATAAAATATCATCTATATTTCAGCGTGAAATCTAAATATTGGACTATCTTTTTTATTTTTTCTTTGATGATTATGGTTGTGATTAGATCTGTGTTATTAGAGTACCTGGTAACGGTTATTCCATACAAACGTCGAGCGTACTAAATTATGTTATATTATATCTACTTTTGTGTCTATAGTGATATCTGAAATATAGTTAACTATTAAATATGAACTAATCGTGGACACTATTATTTCTTATCAGATAAATGTAGACATTTTCTGTATCATAATATTTTCTCTAAAAACAACTTTTCATTGTCATTCAATCCCTGATACGCTACAGAATTATAATTTGACAAGTTAATATTTAGTTATATTATTTGAATAGATCTCTTTTTAATTAATTTTTAATGTCATAGAGGAGTAAAGACAATCTTTTCTCTCTAAGTAATAAACGCGACAACTCAAATGGCCATCCAATGTTTATATTCCGCTCGATAGGTAAATTTGATACCTATATTAAAATGAACAGCCAATTATTCAAGTTGTTTCCTTAACTTTATTTTGCTTTAGATTAATAGTTTTTATATTTTTTTACTGTAATCGATATCGAGGTTTGTTACTTCAACGCTATTGATCTTTTGATTGACCTGTCAATCAAATTTACCGTATTGTTAAAATGATGATGCGCATCGTTTGTTTGCTATGTTTTATATATACAGATACACATATGGAAACTTACATACTCTTCTCATATAGCTCTTCTTTTGAAGGAATTCATGCGTTTGGTTTATCGTCGAACTTAATCATTTAATTTTATATTATGGATCATAACTGTCTTAATTTCTTATTTTTCCATATCAAGATAGCAAAGGAGCGTTCGATAAAACGTGTTAAATATCTTATTCAAAATATTTCCAATTTGAAAATGTATATGCTTAACTAATGAACAAATGCGTGATGTACTCGGTTATATATGGTAATTACCTCAAGAAGAGGCGGACTTTATGACAGTTTTACCTAATTATATAAACTTTAATGAGGGTTATTTGAATTTCATAGGCGGACCAGTAATCGTTTAATTACACATTTATTGTCATATTGTTATATATAATGTAGAGAGTATACCAAGGCAATTAGTTTCAAGAGGTTTGCAGGATTAAGTTGTATTAAAAGAAGGTAAGTAAAATGCTAGACAATTCTACTTTTTATTTTCAGAAAATCTTTTATTTAAAATGAAACAGTTGTTTTTGTTTTTTGTTTTTGTTTTTGTTTGATTTTTTGTGTGTGTGTGTTTTTTGTTGTGTTGTTTTTGTTTTATATTTCCTCTCTCTTGGTAAATTATATATGACACATAATCTAAGGTATACACACTACTCCTAATGTATCATTTGAACAGCGCTGCATATTATATGCATAACGTGTCCCTTCACTCGAATAGTATATTCTTATGTTTTTT
>MJUT01060724.1:932162-961672 GCA_002080005.1 Gigantidas platifrons
TATGAACTAGAGCACGACTGTCAAATTTTATAATTTCAGAATTATAATGTTGTAAGTCCAATTTCGGAGATGTTTGACTTGTTCTACTACAGTAATCCTTGCCCCTATTATCAGAATAAACGCACAAATAAAATCAGGATTTTGAAAATAAAAAAAGTCATAGATATTGTCAGAGAAATGGAATGAAGGAATGCGAGGTAGCTAATTTTCATGGGCAAGCTTCCGATACCTATGCTTATCCTTGAATGGTGCAAGGTAGTTTATTTTCATGGATAACACTTTGAAACCTGTGTCATACATTGAACAGATGCAAGGTAGCTTAATTAATGGAAAACTTCATGACTTCTATCCCATACAATGAAGGAATTATGCTGACTACGAGTCAACTAGTCTTTGCCTTTATTCTTTTACGCCATATAAATTTTATATTAATCCATTTCTGGGATAAATCTATCTAATTAAATAGATTTCCTCGCCTACATTCACATCCCCCCACTTTTTTTTCGTTCAAAAATACTAATTACCAAAATCTATCAAAACATGGTAAAAGGGGAATAACTGAAATAGTATTTTCAATGTATTTTTAAGGTAGCTAATTTTCATGGCTATCATTTGGAACACCTTTGTGGTTTAAGAAAATCTCGTTCCGAACGTCAAAAAGTAGCTAATAATTATGGTAGCTAAGGCCATGCAAAGTTAATTACTTGGTTCTCAGGCCCTTTTTTGTCAAAATTGATGAGGGAGGGCGGCATTTTTTTTTATCCTTTTACTGCTGTAAAAAGTGATGAGGGAGGCATTTTTTCTTCTTTTTTTTTGTGAAAAATATGGCAATGTATAAATCTTTTCATTACTTTATTGAAAATTCAATTTTATTTCTTCCGATGGTGGCAGAAACATCACAAGTGGTTAATTTTTATGGAAACGTCCAATCCGATGGTCCCAACGTACCATTTTTTATCTCCGTAAACAATTCCAATAAGGTACAAGCTTCGGAGAAGCCCCCTATTATGTTTCCTGGTAAAACTGGCAAACATTTGTGCCGAATTTGCACAGAAACGATTGACATTTTGTCTAAAAGTCAAACGGAAACACGTTTTTTATTTATACATTGTCATAACGATGCTTTAAATCTCATTTAAGCATGATGCGTTTGAAAGCGTTTCACCGACCACGCGATATAAGAGAAAAACGGATGCGGTTGTTTTTTCCGTACGGACAGCGCTACCGCATTTAAACATTTTTTTTTACTATTTTTGCAAAAAAATCGGCAATGCGGCGACGAATTTCCACATGCGGGCGGGCCTGAGAACCAAGAAATTAACTTTGTATGGCCTAATAATTATAGGACACCGGAAGTAAGTTTCCACATGACACGTCGTACTAAATATGAAAGGTGTTCCGGTTGATAATGAGGACCCTGAGATAAGCAACAAACAGGAAGAACACGTGGAAACCATGTCTTCTGACAGAAACAAGTTGATATTTTGTGCTTTGGGAACATTTGTGTGTTATTTTTTCTACGGAATTCTACAAGAATCTATGTAAGAATTGTTCGGGTAATAAATCATTTGTTAAAATTTGACAATACTAGTCTTTTGTCACAGTTTGTGTAAAACGTTTGTATAACAATGTTTACAATCGCCTAAATTCAGTATAATGGTAAGTCTGGTATGCCATTGCATATGATTACCACTATTTCTTACCGTGTCATATGCTTAAAGTAACGGTAGAGCATGATTAATCTTCGAAAAAACATAAAATATGGGATTTTAATATGACGTCCTTCTTTCGCTTTGTATTTTAATTTTTTGTAAACAAACAAGCCATAAACAAATACAAAATATGTTATTGCTAATCACAGCGCTCAAGATGAGCAGAATAATCACAATAAATTTAGTTACAATGGATTTAAATGGCAAAATCTCTTTAGCACCCATTTAACCAAGTTATATGATAATAGGTGTTACTTAACTTGGGATGAAGTCCAATAATATTTTTTAAACAATATTAACTCAGATATATGAGGGGGTGGACAGTAAAAAGGGAGGTGGGAGAAGGAGGGGAGGGAGGTGGGAGATAGAGGGGCGGGAATAGGGAGATTTGTAAAATGGGAGAAAACTTACCCCCCCCCTCCCCCAAGCAAAATGTGAATAAATATTCTTGAGAGATTTAATTTTCCTTGTCAGGAGGAAGGGGATAGGGACAAATGATCATTTAAGAATCCAGAATTTAAGAAAGTCGATCATAGGTAATGAAAATACAGAAAAACAGATTTTTATCCGGATTTGTTTTTCATTTTATGTTTTCAAGCAAACTTCCGGAAGCAAGATGTCTGAGAGGTGGGAGGTGGGAGTTGGGAAAGAGTACCCCCCTGTCCACCACCTCATATATGGACCTATCATTTTTTTTTCAAAGTAGACCGGGGGCGGATCCAGACTTTTTCAAAATAGGGGGACCCAAACCCAAATTTTCCGTTGTAAGGTTTTTCGCCAAAACAGGAACCTGCCCCTCCTGTAGACTGTGCAACCAGTCTGGTGTTGTATAATCCGGTACTCGACGTCTCAATTTCATAGAAAATATTATTTCAGACAGGAGGAAGAAATGAAACTATGTTTAATGATATTGTCAGTCCCATGGTATATGTTTAATGGGCTAGAACACACTGCAATTTTGAGTCATTTTTTAGCATTCATAACCGGAAGTAGTTCCAGATTACTGCACATCCAAATTTCTGCAGCAGTAATCCTTTATTGGTTTCCGATGCATCATTTCCGGTGCAAGGAATTTAATCCATCAGTGATATGGCTCTGGAATCAAAATATTGCTATTTCTACCATAGTTGGGTCTTCGTCCCATATAAAATCACAAAATAGAATTATTTACACTGTTTTCATAGATATTCACTGAAAAAAATCAACATATCCAAAAATTTATAAAATTGTGATGTGCTGTGCAATATTAAAATGTGCAAGCACAATATTATTGTTACCGCTGTTCCGTCGGTAAGACTTTCCTGTCGTAAAAGCACATGTTGATGAGTTATTGTCTGCTTGATTTTGGCAGGTTGAAAGATAGAACAACCTACCTGCATCACATAAATTGTGTGTGACCTTGCATGCAAACGTAGACATAAGTTACCCCATTTCCCATCAAAGTGTACTACAGTATCGAAATAATTCATGGAAGCCATATACTGCTACCGCTCGGGATAACATATTTATATCCGCCAATCCATGTTGAAACTCACAACACAGTATGGCTTCCATGAATTTTTTCTTTATTCGATCATGGTATGTATTTACAATACTCTACATGTACCAGCTGATCAAAATGAGATATCTGTTGTGCGGATCTATTAAGATATGTTAAGTAAATCAAAGAAGGACAGACAATGCAATGGTCGACAAAAAGCACTACACAGAAAACTAGAGATTTAGCAACATGAACACCAGTGAAAACCAGGAGTGAATTCAGATTGTCAGATGTGTAAGCAGTTCGTGCTTCACTAGTGACAATATACATGTAGCTGAAAAATTGCTGAAAGTGACGATGAAGAGCAAGAACCATAACTCATGCTCTTGATTATTGTAATCAATTTGCTATAATGTGACCCTGCTAACTAGACAGTACTGATTATGATATCTATTATGTACTTTGTTTTTTTTTTATTTCAGCACCAAAGGCAAATATGGGACAGGTGACAAAACAGAAAAGTTTTCATACACCATGGCCCTGGTTTTTATACAGTGTATCATTAATGCGTCAGCTGCTAAAATAAGTAAGTTATCACATTGTTTCCCAAGGTAAATTGAAGTTGATTGGACATTCAGTCCAGTAAAGAAGTATGAATTACTGAATCCAGCGTCAAGTTTACAGGACATTCACATACTCCGCAGAGGAGGTGCTCAAATTCCTACTGGTCATTTTGTCCAGTAATAAATAGCCTTTTACTGGTCATTGCCACATGTCCTAGCGACCTTGGGAATGACTGCTATATATTGGATAAGCTGATATGTGCGGAATAGTCAATAGACAGCTGTTCTGTTTCTACAGGTTAATTAAATTAAAAAAGATTTTCTACGTGTGATGTCTGGTTTATTCAGGTTAATTGTTTCAGTTTAGACAGACTTCATCGTATAAAATGTACAGTATTTTTGGACTAAATTACTTATATCCTAAAGGTTTATTATGGTAAATCTTATTTTTTAAGTAAAAAACTTGATCTTTAGTCAGTAAAATACTGTATCTTTGTACATGTACTTGATAAATCCAATGTCCTACATTGAGGGACGTGGAGGGCGCAGTATCCTGTCCAGTGATCCTAATCATATTTACCTTCTCCCCTGTCCGTCTAATTTCAGATCCTCATTAGAACACTGATATCAGTGAGTAAATAATGATTAATGTTTACCTGCATACTTAAAATTTTACCCAATATATTGAACGATATTATGGTGATGGGTGATCATGTGATAGAGTTTGTCAGTGACTATTTCTGGTTTTCTTGAACAATAAAACTGACAACATGATAAGACTGAAATATTAATGAAAATGATATTATTCACATGTATATAAAGTGAATACATACATGATACATGTATACTGAAAAGAAATTTAATTCAGTATGTATTTTTTAATTTTTATTTTAAGTAAAATCAACATGGAAGAAGGAAGTGGACCAGACGCCATTAAATATGAACTTGTTCTGTTCTCTGTCATATCTAGGAGCCATGCTGGCCAGTAACCAGGCATTACAACATATCAGTTATCCTACACAGGTAATGTTAAATACAATCAAGCCTGTCTTAAAGGGGACCTCTATATAACAAATCACTGCCTATAAAGGACAGTCTCATTTTTTTCCATTAATAAATAGTGCATATAAACTTAACCTGTATATAAAGGGCAACTGCTCTTAAAGGCCACATTACCAGGTTCCCTTGAGTGACCTTTATATACAGGATTGACTGTTAGAGTGAGTGAGTGTTTCTTGCTTAACGCCAAATGAGCAATTTTTCTGCTATATCATGGCGAGAACAAGTTACATTCAATGAAAGATGATGTTGATGCTTGCTTTATACTAGAACAACATGTCTATTTGGATTTTTTTTTGTAGTGCTAGTTCACTGAAACAACAGTCTGTGGGTAGTCATGTTGATCCACTCAGACACATTATCTTGGGTCCAAGTCAGCCATCTTTGATTTTACTCCTGAATGCTGAAACAGCAAATGCTAATTTTATAGTCTTTGATTTGGTTCAAATGCAGGACGAGCCCACAATCTATTGTAATTGATGCGAGCATTCTAACCATTAGTATTACAACACAATTCCTATTTATCATTAAATATTCATGGGTTAGGGTCAATCGCATATGTGACCCATAATGTGGTTTCTTCAGATCTTCCATGCTGCAACAACAGGGCCCGGGTGGCTCAATGGGTTAGGTAACAACAGGGCCTGGGTGGCTCACTGAGTTAGGTCGTTGGATTACCTAACAACTCGTACAAGCCTATCACCAATACGGCGTGGGTTCGCACCCGGCTTTGTAAATTACAAAAAAGGGTGCACTCGACTGGCAGCCACAAGTGATAAAGTTTACCAGTTGCTTGCCCATGGTCGGTGGTTCTCTCCGGGTACTCCGGCTTCTTCCACCACTGAAACTGGTCGCCATGATATAGCTGAAAGTGGCATTAAACACCAAAAATAAATCAATCAATCCCATGCTGCAACATATCAGTAAATGTGAGCGAGTGATAGGTGTGATTTTAATCAGACTAATGCATTTATAAGATAACACATATATCCTTGAAATAGTATCAGGAATTTTCTTAGAAAATAAATGATTTTTTTCTTAATGAATTTATGAAAGTGGGAAGTAAGTCAAAAATGTTCTTGTAACTCTTAGAAAAAGACCCAAAAAAATGAAATATAGTTTTTGTATTTTAAATTTGAAATTTAAAAAAAAAAATTAAAGGGATACTAAAGCTCATTTTGGTATATATTTTTTTTATCTCATGAAAACTTGCAATTGGTTCCATAAATGATATTTATGATAAATTATCCCAGTTTTTATCAATGAATCTTTGTAATAGTGACATAATTCATTGATAATTCTTTCATGTCATGCGGTTTTCTCTGGGTTTTTCCATTGTTTGAATTTTTTGCTTCCTAGACAAAAATTCATTTCGACCCTTTTAAGTGATATTTTAACGATAGTAAGGATTATATGGGTGTGCAAAGTATTTTTGGATTATTTTTACAATTAAATTGAAAAGAAACAACCTTCGTCAAGAGTTGAAAAAATATATGTTAAAACGAGCTTTAATATCCCTTTAAAGAATCAAAATCTAGGTATTAACATGTATATAAATTTTATTTTTTTACTTGTAGGTGCTGGGAAAATCAGCCAAGCCTATCCCTGTGTTAATTCTAGGAGTAATATTTGCTAGAAAGAGGTATCCAGTGGGGAAATTTTTCTATGTTTTAATGATAGTTATTGGAGTAGCAATGTTTTTATTCAAGGATGACAAGGCTGGTGGGAGTGTTGGTGTATCGTTTGGTGTAGGAGAAATTCTTCTTGTAAGTGTCAGATGTAGTCTTTCTTTTATCCCTCAACTTTTAGAAAGTGGATAATAAATAGTGAGTGAGTGAATGATTGTTGTTTAATGCCAAGTGATCAATTTTTCAGCTATATCTTGGCGAGAACAAGTTGCATTTCATTGAGAGATAATGATGATATCCGCTTCGTACTAGACCAACAAGCTGAGTTTGTTTTTTCATAGTGATAGCTTACAGAAACAACAGCTCACAGGGTTAGACATGTCGCTCCATTCAGACACATTATTCTGATTCCGAGCCAGCTCATCTTTGTGCTTTGCTCCTTAATATTTCATGTTTAGCGGAGAAGCATAGAAACTGATTTTATAGTCTTTGGTTTGACCCAACCAGGGCCTCAACCCATGATCTATCAAAGTTGAGATAAGCTCGCTAACCATTACACCACAAATGTAGTTTGGATCTGTGTGTAACTGTATTGCACAAACATCACTTAAAATTAAGCTTCAATTAAAATTTTAAATGAAAATTATTATCATGTACCGTATTTACTGGTGTATAATGCGCAGGATTTTAACCAGATTATTTATTTTGTAGGAGGGATGTGCATTATAGACAAGAACAATGTGTTTCACTCTTTTTCAGACCGGAAAATTACATGTCGGCCATTNTTTGACACATTATTCTGATTCCGAGCCAGCTCATCTTTGTGCTTTGCTCCTTAATATTTCATGTTTAGCGGAGAAGCATAGAAACTGATTTTAGTCTATGGTTTGACCCGACCAGAGCCTCAACCCATGATCTATCAAAGTTGAGATAAGCTCGCTAACCATTACACCACAAATGTAGTTTGGATCTGTGTGTATCTGTATTGCACAAACATCACTTAAAATTATGCTTCAATTAAAATTTTAAATGAAAATTGTTATCATGTACATTGCAAGTAATTTTAAGTGTCAATCAACATAGTGTAGATCTGATTATGGTATGTATGCTGAGCATGGTTACTTGTATAAGGTTTGATTGTCTCTGTACTTTAGTTCTTTATATTTTGGAGTTTTTAAGGGCTATGGTTAGGATTATGGTGCTTAACGCCACTTTCAACAATATTTCAGTTATATCGTGGTGATCAGTTTTCTTGGTGGAGGAAACCGTAGTACCCGAAAAAAACCACTGACAGACACATAAATTTGTATCGAGTACACCTCTCCATAAGTGGCATTCGAACTGGCAACGTTAGTGGTGATACATGTAGGTACTGATTGCATAGGTAGTTGTAAATCCAATTACCATACGATCACGACAGTCACCTCTTTACATTATGGAGTTTTTAAGAGAAGTAATATAAGGTGACTACACTCTAAAATAACCCACTTTATATTGAATTTTTTTAAATTTTAGATGGTCTCGCTGACTTTAGATGGAGTTACGGGAGCTTTACAGGAGAATATGAGGTCCAAACATAAAACTGGTCCATACACAATGATGTTCCAGATAAACACATGGTCCGTTTTATGGCTGGCTATTGGTAAGATATAAGCTCTCTAAGTAAAGCAGCCCACTTTTACTAAGATAAGTTTTCATTATATAGACATTCTCACTGGTCAATCGACTCAATGTTTCTATACCAATTTGCGACTGTAGATTTACCATTGCTGTCAAACTTTTTTGTGTTGCCTTTCAACAAAGCAATGAAATAGGGTCACATAAGACAGGTGGTTGCTAAATACAGGTTTAATTAATATGAAATGCACCATGAAGGGGAATTAAAATTAAGATCACATAATACAAGTTATAGTATAATAGAGGTGATCACTAAAGCATGTTTGACTGTATTTGTGAAATTCTGTGGCCACTGGAACATAATTTATGTATTCTGCAGAAATGTTTTTTTTCGTTGACTTCTCATGTCTGCAAATTTGCCTATTTTGAGTAATTTTTTATGAAAAAAAAATTATTCGAAACTTTTTACAAACACACTCAAAATTGTCTCTTTCATTACTAAATAAAAAAATTCTTTCAATGGCAATTTTTTTCTCTTTGCGGGATGAATAAATACTAAGTCAGCAAACAGTTCCCAGCAGCTTGCAGTTGAAATTCTTATCATACTGTTAAAATTCATGCCATAGTTACAAATATTTGTCTTAAGTTCTTATCACAAAACTTTATTTCATAGTAAACACAATTTTTCTGATTTTGAATTCCTATAGTAACCAATAATATATCATTTAATTTAGTTATATACCAATTTTACAGCATTGCTAATCTCTGGAGAAGGATTAACATCTGTAGGGTTTATACAGAGACACCCTGGAGTGTTACTTAAAATGTTAACATATAATTGTACTATTTTTACAGCATTGGTGATCTCTGGAGAAGGACTGACATCTATAGGGTTTATACAGAGACATCCTGGAGTGTTGATTAAAATGTTAAATTTTGGCATTGCCAGTGCTCTAGGACAGGTTAGTTAATTTTTGCTAGAAATATTTCATTAAGGATCATTGAACTGATGACAGCAAACTTAATAATCAGAACCAAAGAAAACCTAGAACAAACGACACAACAAGAAATTACTGAAGAAAATCTTTGTTTGTGAAACGAGTGTGCTGGGTAAATCTTAGCTCTCTACTCTTCCAATGACCAAACAATAACAGGGTTTTTGATAGACATAATAATGTTGCGGACAATTGTCCTAAAAGTGGTATTTCCTATCAGTCATTCCCTATTTACTTAACTAAAAATTTGTCCTAAAAGTCTTCAAAGTTTAGGTCATTTTCAAAATCTTTAGGCCATTTGCCTTAGAAAATGCCCCAAACTGAAACCCTGATATAAAACCAAAAGATTACAAGTTCTTGAATTAAAATCTAATGCATCTTGACCCTTCACACTCTTTTATGCCACTGTTGTGTGTGCTAGTCATGAAGGGCATTAATGTTTACCTATGTCTGTACTTCCAATATGTTTCCGCTCAATAATTTAAAGTCCCCTTAAAGGGGAATTTGCGGTAGTGCCTACCGCCAAAATTTGTGGGCGGAGCTTATCAGCAAAAATCTCTGTTGATATGAACAGCATATTTATAAAACTGTATGTCGCATGACCAACGTGAACAAGGTCACATACCTCAGAAATTTGAAGTGATTTTTGTAGGTTTTAGACTGATAAAGAATATTATTTTTAATAAGACTAAAACTTTCGTAGGGAGGAACACTAGTGACCATGCCTGTCAAATATTTTGCACCAAAAGTAACTATGAAACTGTGTATCATTGATTTTTCCTCGTCGAGATGACCGTGGCCAAAATAATGAAGAAACTGAATATTTGCTCCGCCCACAGCTATTTATACCCACGCTCCTGCTTTAAGCAAATCATTTGAAATTATATATAATATCAGGGACCATAAAACGAATGTGAAAATTTATTGCGGACTTTACCTTTTTTCCGTTCTGGAGTTAACCCCCCTGTATATTTTAGCCAGAAGTGGTGGTTTCCATTTCCTCTGGACACATTCTTACATTTTACAAGGAAACAATGTTTGTCATATTGATATCAATTTTTCTGTGTTTAGCATTGAAATTATTGAAATGAAAGCTTATAACATTAATCTCTATTTATTTTTTTCAGATATTTATATTTTTGACAGTGACGTCATTTGGACCATTAACTTGTTCTATTATCACGACAACCAGGAAGTTCTTTACAATTCTGGCATCTGTTATAATATTCCAAAATCCTATGGGCAGTCGACAGTGGGTCGCTACGGGAATAGTTTTTACTGGGCTGGGATTGGACAGTGCATATGGCAAAGAAAAGAAAGATAGATGATGATAATTTTTATTTAGGTTTTCAAATTCATTCCAAAATTTTAAATCAAGATCTGAAAGTTGTTAAGAAATCGTTCAAACTTACCAAGATTTTGATACTAGGGTCGGTCTATGATTTCAAAGTGACCAAGGTTTTGTGACTATGGTCCGTCTAGAGTTGTGTTTCACATTACTCGAGGGTACTTTTTTTATTTTTTATCACTGTCGCTTATTAAGTTTTGTTTTTTCAAGTTATACTGCAGCTGTGCTATTTGTGCAACCAAAATTGTTTGAGTGTATAAATGTTTTCTTTATACCGTCACTGACTGTATCTGACTTTTTGCTAAGATGTCACTATATATAAACAAAATTTTAATTTCACTAACAATGTTTAGTCATGCAATGCTTTTCTCATAGCTTATTTTCCAATTAAATATCACTGTTGTTTTTTTTTTTTTTTTTTTGATAGATTTTATACTGCAGGATAAAGAGAGTATACAAGACCATGTCTCATTATATAATATTTATCCTGCAATCAGTAGATTTGCTGTACAAATATGCTATACGAATAAATTTTTGCTTTATTCGTACTATACGAAGAAACTTTCGTACTAGACGAATAAACTTTTCAGCCTACGAATAAACTTTCCTGGTACCCTGTAGAAATGCATAGAGCGGAGGGCGCAGACCAGTAAGAAACCCATACTAATGTAATGCGGACTACGAAGAAGACACCCTGGATGACATTTATGAAAGGCGAGGAATGACGCTTGTTTCTGTAGTTTTTGTTTAAATCTGACAAGTTTTCTGACTTTTTTGACATTGCAGGATAAACACAAAATATGTACATTGTCGTTAAATATAAAATTCAATTGTACTCGCTGCGAAACAGGCTTGAAAAGCTTGCCAAAGGCTCGCTATTCAGCCTGTTTCTATAGCTTGTATAAATAAATTTCATATTTACCGACAATGTAAGTATATTGTATATTTATTTGTATTTGGTAAAGAACATGTTAAAAATCCTAAGCCTCATACAGATAAATTTTATATTCTGAGAAAATGTATGTAGATTCTGTGTATAATTTTTTTGTTACAGTAAATACAGATTAAGTATGTTATTTACATGATGAAATTATAATGCCACAATATAGCTGATTTACTGCTAAAGTTGGCATTAAACACCAATCAATCAATGAAATTATGTTTACCTTGACCTTTGACAAGATATTTTCTTTTCAATACTCATGAAATATGGCAGTTTTTCTTTTTTTATTAAGATTTATGGAAAACATTTTGAGAATAAATCTAGCTTGATGGGTTAAATACAATGTAATTAAAATTTGATCTTTAAATGCACCTCTTTTCTGATATGTTGTTAATAAAGATCTTACACAGTGTGACAGGTGTAAAAGGTCATGTTCAGATTACCTTTACTCATCCAATCAAATTGCTGCTTTGCAAACCTTGGAAGTAAAACTGAACTTATTTAGAGGCTGTAATTAAATGTGATCTATGTACCAGTATGTAATGAAAGTTTGTCATCCATAAAAAATGCATACAGGCATTGAACCTAATATTAGTTAAAGTTGCACCTTGAAGTGAGGCAACATTCTTTGATTTAAACGATTATTCAATAATTCTATTTTTGCCAGACGTGAAAATAGCGATGTTTAAGAGATAAGATGTACAACTATTAAAGTTGAAATGTTGATATGAAAGAAAAGACTTGTCTTGCATTTTAAAGTAACCAAGCGTACATATGATTTTCTGTTCTTGAAATAATGCATTACCCTTTCAGTTAGCTGATTGTATTTAAAAGGTCATCTGAACATGCACAATATGGAAAAGATCTTTATTCATGACACTAACAGATCAGAAAAAGGAGAGCAGTTAAAAATAAAATTTAAATTGGATTGCCTTAAATAGGGCTGTATTGAATTAGGCTACATGTCATTGTATCTGAAAGTCAGATTGATAATGCTGACTGTTATTGAAATATGTTAAGATTGTTGCTTTGTAATGAATACATAATATAATCTTGACCACCTTTAATGTCATGATCAAACTATTTATTAAATAAGTAAATTTTAAATTTTCTTTGCAGAAATGGTACAATTTAGACAATTATTTCTTTGTATCTTTTTACACTAGATGGCAGCATTTGGCATTGTTGCAAGGTTTCTTTTGTTAGAAATTTTAGAAGGATGACATAAATAAACTTATGTGGCAGATTATAGACGATAAATATTTAATTGTGTTAATACACAACATGTATTGTTTGATTCTGTGATAGCTATTGATTTTTATGATTCTCCAATCAAATAAGGATTAAACATCTTATGTGTGCCATTATGTGTTTATATTCTTAAAGACTTTGTCTGCTGGAACAATAACATACTGTTGTACTTTTTATTTGCAATATCTATTAGAATGTTATTGTATGTTATTATAACATATAATTTGTATTGTAAATTTAAGATATGTTTTTCATTTGTGTATTTTCTTTCTTTTCTTTATCTATATGCCACGGTTTGGATATAAATCACAAACTTCAGTGGTAATAGTCACAGCTTGTAATTCCAACTACTATATAACTGTTACAATAGCAGTCCTTTTTATTCATTTTCAGGTACATTTACACTGTCAAATTGTTCCTTCAAATTTGCTTCATACTTTATCTGTGCAGCTGTTTAAATAAATTTGACAGTCAAAACATGTTGTCAAACATGTCTGATGGGTCCATCAAATATTGAAAGGGACTTGGTTATATGTTTTAGACTATCAAATTTGTGTTTGAAAAAGGTGCAAAGGTTAAATTTGTAGTTAAATTGAAAGTATATTGGACAATGTAATGCACCTTTAAATTATTTATATCTGACTTAGAGAAATAAAATTGGTCACCATCTGTTTAAACTATGCTATATGTAGTGGCATTTTTTGTCTTTTGGCAAGTGATTTAGCAGTGTACAATATTGGAACAATGTTGGAGAAATTTTATTTAGTTTGAATGAAAACTTGTTTACCTATCTTCATTTTACATTAAGAAACTGAAACTCTTGATTGATAATAAAAACTTAAACTTTATATAAACAAAAAACCAAAAAAAATGACTACGCAACTTTTTTTTTTATGAGCAGAATTTTGTTTATGTTGTTTCAGTAGGCATTGGTGGCATTAAGTTTTACTCATGGTAGTTTGTCCATATGTCCCACATATGGTTTCTGCTCAATAATTTTAATTGACCTAAGGCAAATTATTCGAAATTCATACATAGGACCATGAAATTCAAGTCAAAATTGCTTCAGACTCTTTTTTTCTAATATAGAGTTATTCCCCTTGATTTACCGAAAATGCAAAATTTTCAGGTTTTTAATAAACAACTTTGCTTCCAGTAAAGCCAATCATTTTGAAATTTATACACAATCTTTTACCAACAATACACAGGTCAAGTTATTTTTATTTTTTTATTTCACCAGGCCACTTTTAATTTGTCCATTGTTGTCATTAATATTTGTTTTTCATCTTGTAGACTTTTGGAGAACCTTCAGAATCTGAGTCCTATAGACAGATTGCAATGGAAAACACTCTTTTTTTTTTTTTCGATAAAAAATATTGAAAATGTGGTTGTTTTTGGCATTAAGCATCACTGTGATATAAAGATTAAGGCTTGTACACATGAATTAGCCCCCCACCATCTATGTGGTTCAAAGGTTATGGGGATTTTTTTTTAATTATGGGAATGCTATTTTATTTTATTTAATGATGCATGAATCTTTATTAACTGAATGCCAGAACATTTACAATTGTCCATATCTCATAGATTAGGGCTTTAATGTACCATGTGCCATATATAAAAAAAATATGTTGACTGAATGTGTAATGTAATAATAAAGTACTGGTACATACAAAACGTTTTATGAAAATTCTGTGATTTGTGTGTAACAGTAGAGCATGTTTTACCTCCGAAAAATGCAATGTCCCCGATGGGAATCGATCCCGGGACCTCTCGCATTGTAAGCCACCGCTCTACAAACTGAGCTAAAGGAGATCTCCACTAACGTAGTTAGCAGAGGTGGTTATGAACCTACTTCGGTTCCTATAACCTTAGGTCGGGGAGCGTTCCCATTACATGTGCATACCACATTTTTTAGACAGTTTAATAGAGGGTTGTGTGCAGTGCCATCTTAACGCATGAGCATGCTGGGCAGTTGCCCGGGGACCCAACGAGCATAGAGGCCCCATACTAATCTATGTATGTAATTGTGTGAAGCATGTTTTTAATGTCTAAACACTGATTTTGTTGGAAGTACCAATACAATTAATATATGCTTAATTTTATCGACCATTTACTTTTATTACTGCGAGTGGCTGTGCACTGCTTTGCCCGGGCAGCTATAATGCTATTAAGACAGCCCTGCGTGTGTACACTATATACCTGAACATGAAAAAATGTGGATATGAGGTATTGGTCTTGCATTTGTAGTATGGTAGTTCCCCTCTTATAAGACCACTCCCATCAATGACCACCCTTCTTGAGAGGACACTTTTTTTAATAGCATAAAGAGTGACTTTACAAGAGAGGGACTACTGTATAAAGTAATGGTAAATATGTATGTTGTTCAGTGTGATGTGTAGTAGGTGTGTGTGGTGTGTAATGGGTGTGTGTGATGTGTAGTGGGTGTGTGTGAATGGTTTTAGAGAAAATGACAACAAGGAACAGTAGTGTATGTACAGTGTACCCTCATTATACCACCATCAAATTTTAACTGTAAACTGTTCCTTCGATATATTGCCACCCTCATTTTATCACCAAAATATAGATTGGTCCAAAAAGTGGCAGTAAAACTAGGGTGTACTGCAATTTAAAAATGGAGAATATACATAGAACCTATAACAAGAGACAGGTTTATAATCTACAATAATATACAATAAATTATATGGTTAAGTGTTGACAATGTACTATAGGATCAAATTATTATATGTGTGTTTAGTTTTAACAAGATGTGTTGTTTATTGAGATATTAAAATATATTTATTTTACCAAGTTTTTATTGAATTAGTAAGAAATATATGGACATAAATAAACATGAGAGACCATCCAACATTACACTTAAGACACAAAGTAAACTCTAGGGATGTAACAATACAGAATTTTTTTTCACGATACGTATTGCGATATTTTAGACAAGTGACGATACATATCACGATACGTATTGTGACATTTTGTATACCTTTGTGCCACATACGTCCATGAAAATTAAAACTAATATTTGAAAGAAAAAAAAACAATATTTATGTACCTAAACAAATTTTGATTTAGGAATAAAAAAGTGTTTTTTTTCATTGATTTTAAGTTTTTGGTACTAAATAAGCAACCAGTCGTATCGTGTCATCAATATCATGTACCGTGTGGTCAATAAAATACTGTGATGTATCGTCATTCGGTATATCGTTAAACTCCTAGTAAACTCATACCCTAAAATGTGTGGAGAAGCAACAAATATTAATTTGATAGTCTTTAGTTTGACCACATCAGGACTCGACACCACTATCTACCACACGCGAGGCATGCACACTAACTTTACAACACTGTTGTTCTTTATCGTGTGAAAAATCAGATGTTGTCAACATGTTGCACAATAACCTTGACTTGACCTTGGCAGATGTTGTTCAAACTTCACAAGACGATTGGGAAGTGGTCAGTTTACTTGACAATTTTCACTTCTGTCGTTATAAGGGACTTGATCAGATGAAAAATTGTTTGACTAAATGTGTTGCTCAAGATTGGGCTGACCGATTTTCTTTAAACCTAACTTGATTATTTGGTATGATGGTCAAAGGGTCTATATTCATTTTGTCTTGTCTCACTTTTGTTGAATTCTTTGACTTTATATAATAAATGGTTTATAACAGCACATGGAGCTGTCAATTTTATTTTACCAGAGTTTCAGACACGTTTGCTACGTCCAAATTTAATCGAGGGTCGTATGGTAATTGGATTTACAACTACATTTGTACCTACATTTTTGTATGCAATAAGTGCCAATTACCGCTGAAGTTGTGAGTTCAAATCCCCCAAAAGGAGTGGTGTACTCGATATAACATTATGTAATATAACGTTTGTCAGTGGTCTTCTCCTGGTACTCCAATTTCCTCCACCAATAAAACTGAGTGCCACGATATAACTGAAATATTGTTTAACGTAGAGTTAAACATAACCCTAATCCCCCCTCAAATTCAATCAACAAAAACAAATGAATGAATTTTTGAAATTCTTTTTATTTAGAAAAGAAAGGTACAAATTTGCTATACATGCACTTTTAAGTTTGGCTGCTGTATATAACATACAATTTTGTATTGATTTTATATAATGTTAGAAGATTAAGTAGGACAACATAATTACCATGGAAACTACAAAAATGACAACTTGGGATTGTAAAGAATAAATTTCAATGAAAAAATGAGAATATATACATTATACACTTGTTAATGTTGATGCTGTTTAAGCAGTGAACAAAGAACTGGAACAGTTTCAATCATCTTTACTTTGTCCTACTATATCTTCGAGCATTATAATTCCCTGAACTATCAATTTTCATCGAATAATTATCCATTTTCAAAGTGGATCCATTGAAGTAAAATTACATTAAATTTCCCAAATATCAAGCAAGGGCAGTTCTATCTTTTAAACACACATGGCAACTAGTGAAGCCACTTTGAAAATATGGTGATCAACCTTAGCATCAAGTTTACTTTTTCTTGTGTTTTCTCTTAGTAAAATTGTTTGCTGCATACACCCATAGAAGTGATTAAAAAGTGTGATCTCCAGGTGCCATGTATGTTTTGATGGATAAATCAAATACTAAAGGTCACATAGCAGCCATTATGCTATTTCCATTGAAAAATTTTCAGCAGCCTATGTAATTTACAACTACCCAATATCACTCGATATAATTAACATAACGGCATTGATCAATTGCTTACAGTTTTTTCATCCAATGGTGTTACTCGCATAGCACACTAGTTTGAGATTATGAATTGCAAGTTTTGTGCCTCTACAGAATCAGTGTTGCCAGTCCATGGTTCAAAAAGAACAATAGAAAAGGACCATGGATATATTACTCAACAAAAAAATCACATTATTTTGAAATCAGAATTTGAGTAAAATGAGGCACAACTCTATTGTATTTTACAGATCAAGAAAAACCAACTGGCAAAACTATTCAAAAAATGCTAACTTTGTTCCTGTCGATACAAACAATATTAAACATTAAGAAATATTAATTTCATGTATCTATGCAACATTAAATGCAAGGTTCTCTAAAATAAAGATTTTTTACAGAAAGTTTCTACAGTAGAGAATGTATAAGCAACTAATATCATTCAGCAACTGTTCTTATTGTGAAAGTATGGAAAGCAATAACTAACATATATTTTAACAATATCAAATGTCGCTGCCTCTCATGGTATAGGTATAAGATAAACTGACCCGTTAAATCAGATCTAATCATGAAGCTTCAGCGAAACCCGTCTAAACCGAAACCCTGAATAAACCAGAGTCCTGTATAAAACATACTTAAAATAAAAACCCAATGTAGGAAATATAATTCAACCTGTATAAACTGAACACCTGTCTACTCTGAACACAAAATGTTGTCCCAAGGAGGTTTGGTTTAGACAGGATTCACTGTATAAGACTGATTTCACAAAATAATGGAGGAAATAACTGGCTGAACATTTCATTATTAATTAAATTTTTATATCAATTTATAGTTATATAGATTGGCCACTTTTAATTGTGAACATAATTAGAATATTTGTAATAATTTAATTCACGATTTGATTTTTAATCAATTTGATATATAAACAATTTTTCGTTTATATTTTTGTTGATTTATCAATCTAATTAAAATCTTTGACAATGAAAACATAGAGATCAATTAAAATAATCAATAGTGTGATCATCTTGTAAACAATAACAAGATCAAATAACTGGCAGTTGAAAAGATAGGGCTATTCCATGTAAATTTCCTTTGAGGGGACCATGCCAATATCACAGGGGGATTGGGATTCTGTTAACCAGTTTAACCCCACAACATGTTTGTGCCTGTCTCAAGCCAGGACCTGGATTTTCAACACTATATGTCATGGTCTTTTTGTGATCAATGATTTGAGGTGAGTTTTTCTTTAGTTGATATTGGAGGAATTACTGACCATTACTGTTTAAACTTTCTTTTCAGACTTAGTTTTTTTAAATATAGGTATGGGTTATACAACCTTAATTCACACTTAAACAAAACAAAATATGACGGTCAGCGTGAAAAAAAGGGTCTCTTCTAGAGTAAATTTAAATGAAATAGTCCTCTAAAAGATTACAGAAATACATTATGAACATTTTATTACAAATATCTATTTTAATATACAACAATTATTGAATTGCAGATGTGAGATACCATCACAGTTCCTATTGTTAAGTCTTATATTTGCATCACATGTCATACATGCTATATAGGGTGCAGCTAACACCAGGGTAGAAAGGGAAACAACTCTAGTCATCCTCTTCAGATTCTGAAAATATACAAAAGAAATATTTGTCACGAAGATCTTAGTTTATATAATGAAAATCTGGAATGTGTTCACATTCAAAGATCATAATCTATTTAAAGTAAATCGATTATGGTCCATGGGCGACTTTAACAGAAAAGTTTTACTGTGTGAGGTGACATATCACTTGTAATCATGTTTTATGGGACCGTCATGGCCATGATCGTATGGTAGTTTGATCTACAACTACCTATGCAATCAGTGCCTATAATCACAAATGTTGTGAGTTCGAATCTCGTTCAGACGAGGTGTACCCGATACAACATTATGTGATAAAGTTTGTCAGTGACTTGCGACAGGTCGGTGGTTTTCTCCGGTTTCCTCCATCAATAAAACTGACTGCCCCGATATAACTGAAATATTGTTGAAAGCGGCATTAAACGCCATCAAACAAACGTAAGTTTTATAATTGTGCTCCAAACTACTGGAGGCTTATACAGACTAGAAGAAGAAGAATAAAATTGAACACATTTTTACATAATTTATAAACTAGCACTGTGAAGGAAATTCTTAATTGTAGTTTCTCTACATTGATCTTTTTTTTTTAAATTAAGTTTCACGAAAAATATGTCTTTAACTGATAAAAAATCAAGAATATTTCTGTGTAAGATGAATGCAGTTTATGTAATTTGGTTACATCCAGTAATAAATATTATTGTTATTATCTCACATTATGTCATAATAAGCTTGATCTTAAACCAATAAAAAATTGTTAAATTTTTATCTGAAATGTTTTCAGTTTATATTAGGCCATGTAAAATTGATTATCTGGTTCTCAGACAATTGATTTCTGAAAAATGTCAAGGTAGGTAGGGAATTTAGTTTTTCAGTTTATCTCCATGTCACATATGGCAAGGGATTTTCGGTTCGTGGTTTTTTTTTNTTTTTTTTATCATTTTACCATCAGGAGAAAATCCTAACTCTAACCCATCCAGCCAGTCAATAAACAACTTTGTCAAAACATCTCGTTTATTATTTTCATTTGGTCTTTGGGGTAGTTTCATTTTTTCTCGGGCCTCCAGCAAAACAGCAAACACCGACTTTTTCTGTGACATAGGATCGTCTGACAAGGGCAAAAACTTTACTTTTAAATATCTCCCAAAAAGTTCAACTACTTCCGAAATTTTCAGTTGGAAATATCTTATCGTTTTCTGCAGTTTTGTTCCGTCCAACAAAAACGTCGTACTTCGACCCCTTGTTTTCATCAATTTGTTCCTTCACGATTTCAATTTCCTTGAATTTACCACTGAATAGCTTTTTGCATAGCTCGTCTACCGTCAAAGATGATTCAACCGGTATAATTGTCCACGGAATAATCTGTTTCGAATTCAAAATAATCTCAATGCTGACAAGCACCGTATCGGTAGCCATATTGTTTACATTAACTATGCAGCAAAACGTTTGAATTCGGGTAGCTAGGCGCTTGAACTTCATTTTGGCGCCAAATTTGAAATTTTATTTTGACAAGTCAAATATGGGACGGCGGCGATTTTTTTTTCGGGGGCGACGGTGTCTGAGAACCAAAGAATTTATTTTACATGGCCTTAATATCGAAGAAGTTTAAAACAACAGTAATGTGATCATCCTATTGCCCCTGGCCACTAAATATCTAAAAGAGTCAGTAAGCTTAATTGATTTTTTTTTTTCCATTGTAATTGTACTTAAATATTTGCCTTTTGGATTCTGAAGTCTAAAATCATAGACTGATAAAAGACAAATGTCTTAACAAAAAATTACAATTTGCAACATTTGGTCTTAAAGGATCGCTGAATAAAGTGCACAAAATGTCATAAATCTGATTGCTTAAACAAATAGCAAAAATATTCCTATGGCAAATGTAGTGTTGATTTGAAAAGTCAACTCTTCAACACACAAGATTTTTTCCCTACCTTCTTCAGCATTTTCCAGCCATTCTATAAACTTTTTCATCTGTTCTAGGAAAGTACTTTTACCCTTAGTTGAATGGCCCTCCTTGTACCACTTAAGAATGACGTCTTCAGAGAGAACATCGCCTAGAAATAAAATAAAAATATACAACTCTCTTGACAACTACATTTTAAGTGAGAACATTACCTAGACATGAACCAATACTGGTGACACAACAGGAACTGTGGCTTGAACATTTAACATGGAGTCATCATCTACACATGATACAAGAAAAATAAAATCAGTGAACCATGAAACCTAAGATGAAGAATCCTTTCTAGATTTATAGATTTATACAGAGAATAACATTAATATATTCCATGAAGTTAAAAACAAACACTTCGCTACACTGCAAATAGAATCTTGAATGAAAAAGTTAACATTGTTATTACAGATGTACATCCATATTTGCCTTGAAAATCTATATCCACCCCCTTTTTATAACTGCATAAGCATAGCAAATACACTCAATATTTATCAGGGATGATTCTGGACAGGAAATAAATAACTGAAAATTATTGAAAATACCTGAAACCATCCACACCCCCTTTTAAAAATGTCATCATTTTTTACCTGTTCTGACAGTGTCTTGAAATTTCACAGAAAAATAGCTGAAGTCAGTCAAATAATAAAAACCATCCCTGATTTATATAAAGTGTAAGCATAACAAATACACTCAACAATATTTCTATCAATTAGTAACAATATCTTACTTTTATAAAGCATCACAATTATTTTCTGAAACGACTTCATGAAGTTTACGTTGCCATAGCAATACTCCTGTATTTTGACCATCAAGGTCAATTCTGCCTTGCCACTCTTGGCCACGGTGGCTAACAAGGGGCAGTAAATCTTAATGTGTTTCATCGCTTGGTCTGCTACTAATTCTTCTTTCTTGTTCCACTCGACAGCACTCATAATAGTGTTCCATACCTATAGATAATAAATAAAGATATTCCTAACCACTTACACAGTCTGCTCCAAAAACCACTAGCCCTAAGCCTCAGTCTAGTAAAAATTGGTTTCGGGTTAGTACAAATTGCAGAAAATTTGCTAAATCAAATAGATTTATTTTTCTAAAATGCTGTTTGGGCTAGTTTATCAAAATGTTTTTGGCACAGACTGCCAACACGTTTTACCAGCATACACCAAAAGAGTGTAGAAAATATTAAAGCTGCTACTAAATTCAGGTCAATTAATTTAAAAAAAGTTTTAAATCATATGAAATTTGGCTCAGTTGCTGTTGTGTATTAACAATTCTGTTCTACATTTCAAATGACATATACAGCGAGTGAGTTACTGTTGCTAACACAAGTAAGAAATTTGTCTGCTATATCATGACAAGAACATGCTACATTTTTTCTATGATCAAATAGACCTTGGTCAGGGTCCGAAATTAATGGACGCTAAGACGCATTTTGCGTGTACATTTCCGATTTTGCCTCTAAAAAATATGTAGTGGAAGCAAAATATTGCATGTATGTTATTTTCAGTAGATTGAATGAAGCAGAAAGATCGAGAATTGACAAAAAAACATGTTCCCTTTCATTTAAATGAAGCAGAAACATCGAAAATTTACAAAAAAAAAACATGTTCCCTTTCATTTATTAGCAAACGATACTGATACCGTATCTCAATCGTGACCGAAACCCAGTTCAAACATCAGAGCCTCTCGGGAGTTTTTATTAGCAATTGCAGCGGTGCTCCGTAATTGGAGGAAAATAGTTTAACACGCACAAGAACCTTGACGAATACGACAACATCCTGTAAATGGGTGTCACGACCCGAAATGATTTTGAACTTTTTTAAAAGTAAAAAATAGGTCTACTGACAATATATGTGTATCTCAATCTGTTCTATCAACATCTTTCTTCTGTAAATTTACTTAAGCAAACTTTGATTAGAGTTTATCATTATCATATTTTTGAAATGCTCACAGAAAAAAAAAATGCTTCCAAGATTTACAATATTGTAACAATTTTGGTAACAAGCAATAATTTGCTTGTGGACATAAAAGTTAATTTCTGTGCCTGCTTGGTGGAAGATGGGTAAAGGTCTTTGACCTCTGACCTCAAGCCTAACACCAAGGATGTGGCGAATTTCAGTTTCTAATAGCTGTCTCTGCTTTTCTCTACTAGTACTTCTGGTAGTCACGATTAATGCCAATGATAAAAACCAATAACATAACCATAACCCAACCTAGATGTACATGGATAGATCATTACCCACTACGGTCCACGATCAGATTTTCAAATCATATTCAACAACCCCCATTGATGGGGTACACTCCATCCGCCCTGTTGGAATGAGCTTGACAACTCTGTGAGTTGAGCCCTCAGATGTATAGATAATGATGCCTGCTAGCTCACTAATAAGTGAGTATGTACATATGTCACTATCCTCTGACACATTATATTGTCCGTAAGACAGTCTTAGCAGAGAAGCAGCAAGTCCCTTAATTTAGTCTTTTGATAATCTTTCTCTTGTTCTAACTTACCATAATAGTAGTATCACTGTCTGACAGATTATTAGACTGTATCTGTTCCTGTACAAACTTAATCATCTGGAAAATATTAATGTTTTGATAATTTAAACTACAATATATAGAAATTAACGTCATTATTATCATCTGAAAAAATCAAAGCCTAATTATTTAAATAAATATTTATAGCAATTATAGCTTAATGAAACAAAAATTATTACTCAAATTCTCTAAAGAGAGATGAATTTTAAAAAAATTAGCTTTTTTGTATTTTTAATGAATGAGGACAAGAAATTCCTATTGTAGTGTCCATAACTATTTGTGTCAGAGTAGACAAGGGTCAAGTTTTTTTGTCCTATAATAGAATGTGTCGTGTGTACTGATGTGGTATATTTACTGAATCAACTAGTTTATATCAAAGTACAGTAATATAGATGTTTAAGAATTTTCTTTGGAAGCACTATAAAACATGATCTGAACTCTGGTTAAAACATTCCTTAAAACCAAATGTTTTAGCTGCAAATTAAAAAGAATGCTTAACCACACATATATTTTTAAACAGGTTAATTAATATTTGAGGTAAAAAAAAAACAGGCGCTTAACATTGCCGATATATATTTTTACTAACCTCTTCTACGCTTTCTTCATCTTTGATCATTTCTCCTAACTGTTTCTGTTGAGGTAAAAAAAAACAGGCGCTTAACATTGCCAATATATATATATACTAACCTCTTCTACGCTTTCTTCATCTTTGATCATTTCTCCTAACTGTTTCTGTAATCCTTTCCTAACACCTGATGTAAACATAGCTTTCTGAAAAATAAACAAATTGTATTTATTGTAAACAGGTTTCTGTAAAATAAACAAATTGTATTTATTGTAAACAGGTTTCTGTAAAATAAAAAAATTGTATTTTGCACTGATTCTATCATCTTCGCTAGCGAAGGGTTACGATCCGCTCCTCTCCACCCTTGGCAGATTAAGTCAGAATTTTGTAATTCCTGCATATCGCCCTCTAGCGGATTTATGAAGTTCAGCCCATTTGCATTGCATCATTATCAACCAATAAGAACAGTTGTACTATTACCTGTTCGAAGGGATGTAGCCTAAGACTTCAGTTAATTGAGCAAATACTTTAAAATTTCTGTAAATATCGTTCTTATGTGTTTGGGGGGCAAAGATTCATGACAAAGTCTACAGTTTTCTCCACATGTCGCCATTGTTTACATTTTTCTTTCTCTACAAGTGATCGTTGCGTGATCTTTTGTTAGATGCTTTTTGATTGAACGCAGCCACTCACAGCTGCATCGAATAGAAAAATAAACCGTAAGGACACGAAATTCTGACTTAATCTGCCAAGGGTGGAGAGGAGAGGAGCGGATCGTAACCCTTTGACTAGCGAAGATGTGATTCTATTTGAGTAGTCAAATTGCACTGTCTGAACATTTTTTGTTATACATTTATAGTCATTGACCTAACTGGTACCTAATAAATTAAGAGCGAACGGTAAGAAATGGTAACAGTATAAGTACAGTTATGATAGAGGACACCATTGAAAACAACTAGAAGGACATTAGTTTCTGCTATTTTTAGACAATTTTAGACAATTGTTTTGGACTTTTTGACATAGCAGGATCATCAATAAATGTACACTGTCTGTAAATATAAAATCTATTTGCCTGCGAAATGGGCCAGAAAACCTAGCATCTGGGAAATAAATTTCTATACACTAAATAAAATCAAAATGACAGAGGTGCTCTGATGTAAATTTATTGACAGAAGTAAAGAGTAACACTCAGCTGCAGGCTAGGGAAGAAGTAAAGAGTAACACTCAGCTGCAGGCTAGGGAGTTTTACACTCAATTTAGGTTAGACCAAATGCTCATTATTGAAGAATCTACTCTTGACTGTGAAATGAAGAACAGCAATAAAAGAGCTGTTCCTTTACTTTAATTTGTGTCTAAGTGTAATGTTAGATAGTATCTCATGTTTATTTACTTTAATTTGTGTCTAAGTGTAATGTTAGATAGTATCTCATGTTCATTTACTTTAATTTGTGTCTAAGTGTAATATTAGATAGTATCTCATGTTCATTTACATCCATTTCCTTTCTTACTACAAGCTTTTCCTTTGCTTTAACTTGTGTCTAAGTGTAATGTTAGATAGTCTCTCAATACCCACCCAAACTAGTAGCTTCACCATACACTCACCTGCATATCAGCAATCGGTGTCAGCTTTGCCTTCTCAAAATGATCAACAAAAGTCGCCAAGCTTCTCTTGTTCATAGTGAATAACTCCTACAAAATAAACAGCTTTGGATGTAGTTTGGAAATATATGGAAATAATAAAACGCTTTACATTACAATTCAGCAAATCTATTCTTCATTGTATACATTGTATATATATGGCCTTTTACTCTGGAAAACTACAGAAATAAAGTTCATAGTTAATCATTAAAGTTAATTATATAATTAGGAGTTCATTGGAGGTTTAAAAGATGAAAAGAAAAGTTGAATGGAATAACTTGAATAATTTGGGTCACTTACCAACAATCTTGAGTCAAGTTGAGCCTTTTTAAGTGCTCCATTAATTGATTGGATGTCACGTTCTTCTAACCAAACTCTGAACATCACGGTGGCAAATTCCAGTGATAAACCTGAAAGTAATCACCAATTTTACATTTTACATACACATCAGTGACTTACAGGTACTCCAGTTTCCTCCACAAATAAAACTGACTGCCACGATATAACTGAAATATTTTTAAAAGTGAAGTTAAACACTAAAAACCAAACCAACATTTTGGCAAGAAGCAAAATATGAAACAAAGAAAAACACATGAAACTTGATCTAAAATTAGAACATGAAATTTGAAAAGTTATCATTAAACAAAGAATGACTGATTGTTGTTTAACCTTGTTAACAATTTTTCAGCTGGAACAAGCTGCATTTCAATGAGATTATGAAGATGTCTGTTTCATAATAGACCAGAATGCTTAATTGGAATTTTATAGCTCTAGCTCACTGAAAGAATTCTGTTGATTGAGATATAGCTCCACTCAAACACATTGTCCTGATTAGGAGCCAATCAGTATTTGCTTTAACTCTGTGCAGCAAATACCAATTTCAATTTTTTGGTTTGACCAGACCCTGACTGGAACCCACGATCTAACAGTACTTGAGACGTGCACGCTAACTATTATGCCACAGATGTGGTTCTGACCACCACTATATATGTAAATGAAATATTGCCAAAATAATTTTCATAGGTAAAATGTATAACAATCATCTGGAAAATAATACACTAGAATTGGAAATCATATTAGACATTATCTTACCATCCTTAACCAGATGATCCTCAAATAAACTGGATAAAACTTTAGCTGAGCAGAATCCTGTGGCCAGGAAGACTCCAGTAATAATGGCGAGTTTTCTCTGGTCTGATTCATGATATCCTTTAAGGAATAATATTAACTGAAATAACAAAACAAAAAATCTTTTGATTGATTCTGTGTTTAATTGGCACGTAATTAACCTATCCATGAAATTATGAGTTATTGAAAATTGATTAATGACTTTAACCCATCAGAACATATCAGTAATAACCATCAAGACATTTCAGATCCAGGAAACATGATCCAAATATTCCACACAACAGGACACAACATGAAGACAATCCACTCCACAAGGATACGTTTACTTACTACCAAACACATTTAAGTTACTTTTGATGAATTATTCCAGAAAAATATCGTGAGAACTAAATTAGATATCTTAAGTTTTTATTACTATCACTGGATTGATAATTCTGCTGGTGAACTAGAAGTTCAAGAAGGTATCAGTCAGTGCTTAGACAGTGAAATGGTTTATTAATTATATTCAAATCTGAAATTTACTCAATAAAAATAAAGTAATTATTAAAACTAAAGTCCATCACTGGAAATCCTGTTTATGTCCCAAGGACTTTTAAATTATTTGATTTTCCAATGTTTTGATTATGTGTGTAAATGATAAAGATTAATCCAGAAACAACTAGATGTCTATTTTATTATTCCTACATCGTGTCATATCTGTCTCTATAATGTTGTCTCAAATTTATGAAAAATCAAACATATAATTTTCCAAATCATAGTACTTTAAAAGACCAAAAGATTTACCTGTGTTTCTGCAAACCCTAATTTTTAATGCCTACCTTAAGTTTTTTATTTCATTTTTTGACAAGCACAGTTAAAGTCAGAACCCCGTCTGGTATAACCTACAGGGATGCAAATTAACGGTCGCCCAGGGCGAGTAAAATTTCAGCTGGGCGATCAAATATTACTTTGCGGTCGCCCAGTTGGTGATTGAAATTTATTCATCACTCCAAGTAATTCCACTGCCAACGGAATTTCTAGAACGGCATTAAATTCCGTTTTCAGTTTTAATAAAATGTCAGACAGACTTGAAATTTGTTTATTTATTCTGTCAAACCGGCACATTCCTATTTTTATTAATCAGAACTTTCGTCATTTTAGTAGGAACAGGCACCTGCAATACGTGAAGTCTTAAAACTGAAATACATTACTGAGCACAGAAATAAGTTGACTTTCACACTCCAAAGGTATCAAAGATTGTTTGTATTTAATTAAATTTGTTTTGAGAAGCTTATATATTGAAGATGACAACAGATTCATGTTCTTAACTGAAATTAAAAAATGTAGGCAAACTGGATGTTGACATTGATGTAAAATATTCGGAACGGGATCGGACAGTGAGATACGGATTGTTGGCCATATATCTGCTATCTGTTTAGATAACTATACAGAAAAACATTTAATTGAAAAATGTATTTACATGAAAATTGATTGATACTTGTAATCCAAACTAAGGTGAATAACTTGTCTATTGCAATTGTACATTTTAGTTTATTTACAATTTGAATTGATATCCTAAAAATTTCCAAAAGAATAGATGTTTATTGGATACTTTTATACAGTTAATTTTATACCATACTATAGAATATATTTTAAATTTATAAACCTATGAAATAAAAATTATCTGCTACATTTTACTTGCTTACAAATAAAAAAAAAACCAATATATTAAAATACAATATCTGCACACATATAATAATATACAGCATACAGTAAAAGGAATAAGTAAACACAGATATTTACATATACTGTATTCATTACATCAACTGGATACCTATACTGTGCATTATATGTATGCCGACTGACAGTCACATAAAGACTGCTTACTAAATTGCCATCAAACGTCATTATAGACAAGTTTGACATCACAAAAAATGCATTCCTAACAAAATTAGGATTATTTTTTTTAGGTCAGATCAGGACAAGACCTGATTAAATTTTATTATTGCTGGATCTATCACACAAATTAATTCAACATCTCTGGAAACCTTTTTTGCGTACCCATTCCCCTTTAAGAGTTTAAATTATAAGTAGGTAGTTAATTCCTGCTTAGAAAATGTGGGAGTTTATCAGTGGCTTATATAAAACCTCCACAAAAGAGGAAGACAGACGAAGATAAAAATTCATACTGCTACAAGTATTTAAAAAGCCTATATTACCTGATTAAATGGGTTTTTAAAATGAATAATTATTCATTCATGTCCGAATGTTTTGATTTTTCTTTTTCATCGACTGAAAAATAAAACTGGGCCCTTAAAAATTTAGCTGGGCCCCTAGAAATTAGAAGTCAGTAGCCCAGCTGGCTACTGGGAAAAAATAGTTAATTTGCATCCCTGACCTAGATAAAAATAAAGAGCTTTGCCTACCCACCCCATTTTTTCAAGAATGTTAACAAAAATCGAGAAAGCATCAGAGATGCAACAGCAGAGTTGCAAGTCAAAATCATTGGTCTTGTGATCATAAATATATATGGTTTAGGGGTGGGGATCTCAACCATTAAAAAGTTCACTTCAGGTAGGGGGTGGGGTATGATCCCCTGGGGCCTGAGCTATAAGGCATTTAATTTGCCTAGTTACCCTGATCATAAATATATATGGTTTAAGGGTGGGGATCTCAACCATTAAAAAGTTCACTTCAGGTAGAGGGTGGGGTATTACCCCCCTGGGGCCTGAGCTATAAGGCATTTAATTTGCCTAGTCACCCTGATCATAAATATATATGGTTTA
>MJUT01060724.1:973010-984773 GCA_002080005.1 Gigantidas platifrons
AAACAAACATACAAGACGATATAAAGCGTATTCTGCAGGACAAACAGTTCCATCTACAGCTCAAATCAGAGCAGAAGGAAATAATACAAAATATGTTGGATAGAAAAGATTCATTTGGCAGTGTTATCCGTGGGCTTCCGAAAGAGCATGTCTTACCTTTCCCCCTATTTTGGACAAGATCAGATCATATATGCAAATAATCTCCCATGATATATTGTGGTGATCGTAGTTCTCTCGAAGTCACGTGACAAATATTTCAAAATGTCAGTGTTCAAAATGACCAAATCATATGGTCTGGGGGAAATTGTGCTGTAATGGAGTGTAACACCAATTTCTGAGGGTAAGATGGTTATGAATGAATAGAAAAATGATTGGTGAAGCGATATATATTAGGGTTTTGGATAGAAAATAAAATCTGATAGCCACAAAACGTGGAAATGTGCTACAGTTGAGATGGGGAGAAAAATCCGCTGTTTTCATTATGGAGAGCGCTCTGACGTTCAACGACAACAGCAAGATGTAAATAGTCGTCGAACGGCAGAGGAATCTCGGACTAGTCAAGCAACTATTAGGTATATTGTTTGAAATGAATGATTGTTGATTTCATCATTACAATTAATTAATGTAAGCTTGGTTTGAGTAAAACAAATTGCAAACATAAAATAATTATTTACTTTACAGCTTGTGTTCTTTGATCTCGTGTGTGTTTTGACAAACTTTACTCATCATCGAAATATGCACTTTTTAGCATGTCAACACCATATTAAAATTTTTCAATTTATTATCTATAAACCATCAAATATAATGAATACTTTATTTATTTTTAATATTCTACAAATATATAATCATCAGAGCGAACGGACCCGGAAGGGCTGGAACTGATATTGACGATGAAAACAAAAATTTACAAAAATTTAGATGATTTGATTTATCCATTGTGAAATTTCCATGTATGTAGTGTTGTATATAAAGTAGATGTAAAGGTAACCTTAATTGGTTCAATTTGGTTGCATCACAGAAGTTCTTCTTTTACTTAATCCATTAGAGTGCTGACTAGACCCAGATGTTATGGGTTTGAGCCTCACTGGTACAATGTACCATCAGGCATTTTTCACAACAAAGGTGATGTGAGTAGCAGGCAGAATCTTGGTGTAATCCCAATTAATATTAGATGTTGCAATATTTCCAAAATGAAAACTAGTTTTATCAAGTCTCATTTGTATACAGTATTTTCCATTGTAATAATCCATTATACTTTATGTCTTATTTATCATGTTTGTTTGCAATTTTTTCATTGAATTCCTTTCTCGAGTGTTGTAACAAATTTGTAATCGTGGAAATATTGCAATTGAGTTATTTACTTTTTTTTAACTAGATGCTCCCACCAGTAGATATTTGTTTGACACTTGTTTGTTATAATTCTTAAAAACTCAGGGCGTTTATATAAATATAATATTACTTTTTGTACTATTATAGGGATTGAAAACATGTTGTCATGGAGACAGATGTACATCAGCTTTTTTCCTTCAAAGCAGATCCAAGCACTACAATCCTAAATTCAAAAAGGAAAGAGCGGAAAAGACAAGAAGGGTAAGAAAAAATACCAAAACACATTGGCATAAATGAGGGCAAGAAAACCATGATAAATCTTACCATTAGAAAACCATTTCCTTTTTATGACTGTGAAAGACAATTGGTTTCTATTCCTCTAATTTTTGCACATTACCAGTAATCTATGGCTGATCAGTGATCACACTTTGATACTTTATACTGTACATATTAGCCCGATACTCTGTACTTATCAACCCGTGATCAAATGACAAAGAAATCCTTGTAGTCATGAATTATTCATGAATCGTTTTAGAAAATATTTGATTGGTTTTGACAATGATTTCTGTTTTCCATTTAGACTTTTTAAAGAATTTAGACTATTATTACTTATATCAGAATACCAGTACATGGTTAAATTAATTTTGTTCATCAAGAGGCATAACAATATGGTAAAAAAAACTTCAAAGTAAATAAGGTACATACTGTGACAGAGATTCTTGTAAAATAACATTTTAATGAGTCCGATTTGTCCTAACCAAATAGTCCTGGGTCCCACTGTGCATTCTTTGTTATTTTTGTAAAAAATTGTGAGCCCCAAGCACAAGTGATGAGTTCAAGACTCACCTTGATGAGTTCAAGACTCACCTTGATGAATTCAAGACTCACCTTGATGAGTTCTAAGTATCTCTGATGTGAATTTGTTATTATTTGTTTGTGTTATAGTTTTCGTGCATACCACTAAGTGGGGAAATTTGATAATATGCCATAAAGTATACAAATAATGTAGAAATTTATGGAAAATATATCAAAACAACAAAATTCAATAAAAATTATGTCTCTACTGTTATCAATTGAAATAAAATTTTGAAGATACCAGAGGAGTAATCAAAAGCCATATATATCAAATAACAGACAATGGAATGGAGAAAGGGAAAAAAGGGCAAACAATGGTCCACAAAACACTAGACAGAAAACTGAAATTGAGCAACACAAACCCCACTTACAACCAAGGTAAACTCTGCAGCTCCAGAAGGGGGTAGTCATGAAACATAGACATGAAAGTGATGAACTTTTCCAATGTTTCCCAACTCTTTTTTGATTTCCTCATCCTAACTAGTTAATTAAACACTCTTCAGTTATATCACACTCCATACATGTATTTGTCATGTTGCACATGTTTTGAACCAATAGATGCAACTGTGTAAGCCTTGGAAGAGCATTCTTTGAGTCAGGTGCTTAAATATTTATTCCATAAAATAGAGATTTTCCATGTGAGAAGATCCATAGAAGACAGAGTCATTTGAAGCTGTCTTACACAGGTAAATGCCAAATCTAGCATATGGATTGCAAATCGTCAGAGTTGATTGATTTGATGTCACTATTGAAAGCATCCCAAAGAAGAGTGAGTTTTGTCTTGAAATATACTCTTAAATGTGACCAAAATTGATAATCTTCCACTTCTGTTTAAGAAAGTCTGCTGTACACAAATTGAGATAAGGCAGAATTTATCACGCTCTTGGAAGGTATCACTGATCTTCAATGTGAGCTTGCATAAGAGACTATTATTCTTAAAGAGAATTGTCAGAACAAAGTTAGATACAAAACTGTAACTCTTACACATGGAAGTCTGTAGCAACTAAATATATTGTAGATTATGACAGAGAACTCCACAAAATTTAATCTGACAATCACTATATGAAGACAGTGGTCAGGATGATTAATACTAGAGATGTTTTCTGTTAGAAAAATGTGCTGGTCAGTGAATGAAGGGTTGGTTAGTTGTTGTATTTAATGTTACTTTCAACAATATGTGAGTTATAGTGGTCAGCTTTATTGGTGAAGGAAACCGGAGTACCCAGAGAAAACTACCGACCTGACGCCAGTTATTTTTCAAACTTTTATCACATAATGTTGTATCAAGTATACCTCGCCATGACTCCATGAGCGGGATTTGAACTCACAACTTTAGTGGTGATAGGTACTATAGGTAGTTGTGAAACCAACTACCAGTACCATATGACCCACAACGGCCTCATGTGAATGAAAATAGATAACTGTGAGTTAGGGTGATGAATGATTATTCTGTTTTCAGGTTGAATTGCCTGATTATGAAGAAATTATGGGAAAGAAAAATCAGACAGTTGATGAAATAAGAAAAGAAATGAAAAAGGAGGGGAGACTACCCCCAAGAACGTTTGATATCAGACCTATTAATATAGCTAGTACTGGTATGGATTATCTCCCTTTTATAATATTTCATGTGATTTGTCTTATGTTACCATCCAAGGAAACATTAAAATATAGATATATAAGGCAAAGGACAGGTAAACATTTTATGAAATGCACTACAAATTGGAAATGAAAATTAATGTCATACATAAGTGAATAAAACAACTCTGTATCAATTTTTTTCCATCTGGTTGATCTAAATTTAATCATATGTAAGGATTTATCACATGATGACACTTTTACTGCAGATTATAGTTGTTCAAAGCTACAAAATATTTAACTTGTATCTCAGGATCAGTCTTATCGGTGGAGGAAACCAGAATACATGTACCCATCAATCTACTTGCACACACTGAAAAACTATATCACATCGCAATGGATGGGAGTCAGACTCACAACTTCAGTGATGTTAGTCACTGATTGTATAAGTAGATGTAAACCCAATTTCCATACGATGATCACAGCCACAAAAGCCCCCTTGAAGTATAATAGGAAGGTACCTACCAAAAATATTTTTGCCATCTACGCTGTATATTCTTACTATCCAATTTCTGTGATTTTATCTGGTAAGAAATCCAGCAGAATTTCAATGTCCACATTTTAATTAATATACAAAGTAGTTGAAAAATTGCTGACATGGCATTAAATAGCCATCACCTACTCACTCACTCATACATATAAACTTTCCTGAAGAGAAAACGATGTATGCAACATGGCTATTGCCCATCGCTATTTTGTCAATGCTTTTAAATGGAATGCAATTCTAGCAAAGTGAAAATAGAAATAACCTGAAAACATGTCAGCTACCATATTTGGCTATGTATAATATACATTTTCTACTCTTAAAAACAATTTTGTAGCAGGGTATGAGTATAATATACTTGAACATGACTTTAAAGATGATATCTAGACTATGTTTTATGTTTTAGGTGGAGTATTTGAACAGTTTGTCCCTCCAGAAGGAGATGGTAAATCTTCTATGTTGTCAAAAGCAGTAGGTAGAATTACTGTCATATATCAAATTATTTAAGGCATTGATATATAATTTAATTTGATTTGAATACTGCAATCTGATTGGCTGATCCGCTTGGAGAAAATTTTGGTTATACTCGATAACCTGGGTTGGTATTGTGATGTCACCAGCGTGTTCATCTGCCAACGACAAATTCAAGTAGTCACATGAAATAATCGTAATTAAAATCGAGGATTCATTAAATTTTGTTGTAAAAATTAAATTATAAGGAATATTTGAAATTGTTGAACAGGTTATACTTGCATAACCTGGTTTGGGTCAGTTTACGCTTTTCATAAACCACTTCACGGTATATTAAGCGTAAACTGACCCAAACCAGGTTATATCGTATAACCTGTTCAACAATTTCAAATATTTCTTTTTATTTGTATTTAACTTAACAAAGACAATTATTCTGTATTTTCCTTATACCCTTTCCGATAGGCATGGGGTCGATTAAGTTTTAGTCATATTCGTTTTCACTCAATAAAGGAATTACCCTTTCAGCAAATTATTTGAAATACATGAAGTGCACAAATCAGGGACCATAAAAGACAGGCCAAGTATGATTTTGGACTTTATCACTTCTTGTTTGGAGTTATGCCCCTTGATTTGTAAAAAAGAAAAATATTTTGGTTTCCCCTCAGTAACTTAAGTTTCCCTTGTGCAAATTATTTTAAATTTATTTTAAATTTGTATACAAGGCCAGAAACTATGAAAGGCAGTCTTAATTTGATTTTGTACCTTACCACTTTTTTCGCTCTGTAGTTATGCTGAAATTATTTGCCAGAAAATTCAGATTTCCATTCAGTAATTTATAGTCCTCCTTAAGCACATCATCTGAGATTAATACAAATGATCAGAAACGATAAAAGACACGTTTATTTAGATTTGGGACTATAGCCCTTATTCCATTCTGTACATATACCCATTGATTTGCAGAAAAGTACCATTGTCTCAAGTTTTCACTCAATTAATTAAGTTCCTCTTCGTAAAATCAGGTCTGTTAAATTACCACTTTTTCCTGATTATGCTCTTTGACTTGTAGAATTCAGAAATATCGTTTAAATTTCTTTTTCAGTCAAAAGAAGTGTGTACAAATGTATTATAATACATAAATGTGTTTTATACACTGTTGTATACGGTAAAAACGACATCTTGTTTTAGAAAACAATTACTGAATGTCAACAGTAATACTCATGAACAGTACTGACAAGGTGTTTCTGTTGAAATTCACCCTGACTGGTGATTGTTCATAATGATATATGTAGGTGAAACACCAGCAAATTATATCTTGTATAGAAATAAACAGGGTCGTAAATGCAACTAACCAGCAATCAAGATGGTAACACAGTGTTCTGTTGTGATTCACTGATGTTAGACCACAGTTTTATCTAACAGAAACAATACTATATATTGTTTAGATTTTGACTTCTTGATACATTTTTCAATAGATATTGAATATGTTATGGAACTAAATAGAACATATTAAACATGAAAACTGTAGAATTAACTGATATTGGGATCCCATTGACTGATTTAACCCAGCCACAATTTTGTGCCTGTCCCAAGCCAGGACCTGGATTTCCAACGTCACATGTGATGGTCTTTTTGTGTTTAGTGAGTTAAGATAAGCAGTGATTGTCCGTTTTGTTGATAATATGGAATTGATACCTATCACTTTTCAAACTTTCTTTTCATAACTGATAATTTCAGGGAACCAAAGATATATGGGCAGAGTTTAAGATGAAAGGGAAGTCATTGAGAGAAGTGAGAAAGATCAAGAAGTTTGAAGATGATTTTGAAATTAAACAATTTCCTTCAGATGCCATTGAAATATTCACCGAGGCACAGAAATGTCTTGAAGAGTAAGAGGATTTTTTTTTTAACATCTGTTATAGATATTTTTTATCGAAACACTTGATTATCACTCTGGTGTCTTTTTTTGTTTGTTAAATGTTAAATTATCTACCTTTATCGGAAAACTTAAGAATTGTACCTAAATCTGAATATAGGCTTTCCACCTTCCAATCTAATTAAAATTAGATGTTTCGTTGTATTTTGTTTTCATTTATATTTTACTAACATTAAACGATATCCAGTGTGACGTCACGACAGGCTTCATAATTTCAACCAACCAAAAAGCAATGATGTTATTACACTTTTTTTTTCATTCAATTTTAATTGTAATGATCATTTTACATCACGTTAGCAGAGATGCCAACCACCCCGATTTTTGTCTGATTTTTCGACTGAAAATCGGCTCTCCGATTTCGTTACTTCAATACTCCGATTGGTGAAAATTTCCGGATTTTTCTCATTCCCGGTTCCGGTATCCATTAAATTATTAGAATCTGATCCGAATCGTCGAGACGTGTTATGCTTTTATATGAATATGCACAATGAGAAAAGTTTTAAGTGATGCAGAATGAGCAAGCATACTTTTTTCACAATGCCAATGGCCATGATGGCGGATATGCCACCAAAGAAAAGAAAAATGGAACGTAATCAAAAGTTCCTTGAGCGGCCCCCAGACCCCCGGCCAAATAAACACCTCACTTCTCGAAGTGTGGAAGTCACTTTTCAAGACTTTTACTCCTATTTTCTGCAATTTAAGGTTGGCATCTCTGCGTTAGTTCTTGGTGTTAATATGAGACAGGTGCTACCTGTAGTAGTGCTAGCGAAGCAAAATCCACATACAATTATTAAAGTCTTACAATGTCAAGGCTCATGATTATAACACATACAATTATGATAATAGGTGTTACCTAACTTGGGACGAAGTCCAATATTTTTTTTTAAACAATCTTAACTCAGGCACTATATGAAAGAGGCATGGCCATGAATGCTTGCGAATCTGAAAATGATCTGCCAATTTCACGCTCATCCATTGCATCAAAATAGGGTGACATTTTTTGGGCCGAGATATATTGGGGACGATTTTTTTTTAAGGCCGAATCTAATCTCATTCAATCGAAGTCTCGTTATTTTGCAATCACTCACTTACACTTGATTGAAGATAAAAAGTGATCTAATCAGTTGATGCCTTTCATGTTGTCATGCACCAGGTAATAGAAGTACTAAATTCAGTTGACAATATTCCATTATTATTTTTGTTTATATACATTTAGATATTTTGTTTTGTTTTTCAGTGTAAAGAAAAATAAGGACAGACTCCATGAATTGGTGACAGAAAAAGCATATCCTGTATGTAACTTACCTCCCTTTGAATTACAGAGTTATTTCCCCTATTTAAAAAGTTGCTTCCATTATATTTGAGTATATTTAATATTCTAACATGACGTCCTTCTTTCGCTTTGTAAACAAACGAGCGATTTATCGATTGGGTGTAATCTCATTAGCACATACGCCGATGCATGTGACTGACTTTCTCGTTGTAAATGTACATGTTGATGAATTATTGTCTGCTCAAATTTGACAGCATAAATTGTGTGCGACATTGTCCACAAACGTAATTAAAAAATAACGTTTTCCAATCAAAATATACTACCGTATTTGTACTCTTAGACATATCAGAATCGATATAATTCATGAAAGCCAGAATGTGTTTTGAGTTTTAACATGGGTTGGCAGATATTAGTAAATTTTAATATCGTAACCCACCTGGACAACTGAAGGAGAATTTGTTTCTCCCATTATTTAACAAGAACTTTATTTCAAAAGCCGTCAAATGCGGGGAAAGGCACGAGACATTTTAATCCTCTAGAGGATTACAGATTTTTCCACCACTGGTTCAGCGGGGTTAAAGCGACATCATAATGGCAGAATTAGATATATTTGTTTCAAATTTACAGTTCTTAGATCATGTAATTTATTAAAGCTAAGGTCAGTCTCTTTCAGACATAGGTAACTGTAGATAACTTTGGCTATCCTTTTTGAACACTTTGTTTTTTTTTGCTCCCAAAGACTTTCTAAATATACAATACGTGTGCACTGTTGAAGCATACAGGTAATATGTGTATGAGGCTTAGAAACGGGGGAAAAGGCGAGGCTTCCCCGAGCCTTTTCCCACGTTTCGCACCGAATATACATATTTACCTATATGCTTCGACAGTGCACATGTATTGTATTTATCCTGCAATTTTAAATCGTAAATAAACGTTTATTGGACGATGATAAAAGTATTTGAAATAATTTTGTTGATGTATTTGAAAACAATATCCCCCAATGTGCCCCGATGAGTCTGCCAAATATAAAATTTTATTCTATTTATAACTGACCAATATCAAAAAAAAATATTGGGTAGGCTATATTGGTCGGTAAATGCTGTCATTGCAGGATAAATACCAGAATATACTGACAATGTGGGTACCACAATTCGAAATATATGTCTAGCCTTAAATCAATATTACCGTGATGATATTTATTGTTTATAAAAATAAAATACATTTTTGTATACGGCGACATCTGTCATATGAAATACACTAATAGTAATAATAGGTCATTTAGTGATACACAACTACATGGAAACTGATCGACACAGTTTACACATTATATAAAACCGTTTACGCATGACAGCTTACAAATATCAACATAAGGTACACATTTTTTCAGAATTACCTTTTTTCCATTCACAAAGAAAATTAAAGTTGAATTCATTTGATCCATCTTCTAAGTTCTAAATTTTATTTCCCCAGATTTCACAAAGACTACTAGTAGTTGTTCCCAATTTTGAACCAGTCGTACTCTTCATATTCTTCCTACTAACGAGGAGCACATCACATGATCTTCACAACTTGTCGTCTCTGTATGTGATAAGAGTACGATCGATATTGATCCAATATCAATGCTCATATCATAATCATCATTTGTGTTCCCCATTCGATTTGTTATTCTCTTTATTGCATTTTTAAGTATTTTTTTAGCAGAGACGTACGGAAAGTAGGGGGAGGCTTTAGGAATTCACCGGGGAGTGGGGTGTGGCACGCTTTCAAACATAGCAAACAAAAACAAGGTCACTTGGCTTCACATCATATCCAAGAACTTAAATGCCCATTTCTAAAACTGAACCTGTGTTACTTCCGTTCTAAAATTTCAGCTTTTCTGATCTTTTGCCAAAAAAGTGGGAGGGGGTTAACCCATTTGCTCTCCCTTTCTCCTACTACCCCTAAGGAAATATTAATCTTATGTAAATACATTTACTAGTCTTTCAAAATTTAATTTAATGGAATAATAATTCAAATTCTTTATTGCCTTTAAACATGACATGTTTGTGACATATTCAAAACAAATCAAATAACAAATAAACGTGATACATTACAATGACAATATCTGAATTAAAAGTAACATGTAATATTAGGAGACTTCTGCCCTCAGTTCTAATGACCGTTTTATAAAAAAAGCCAATAATGCTAACATGTTCTACTATTTTAGGATTGAGTGAATAAGAAATTTTATTGTTTTCTGGTAACAATGAAAGATCCTTTATTTTCGAAAACAAATTTTCTCTAAGTTGTTGGTTTAATTTACAATATATAAGAAAATGGGTTTCATCGTCTAGCTCTTTGCAAATTTTACATAACCTTTCCTCTCTCGGAATTTTAAAATATCGACCCTTTTCTATTTCTAAATTGTGGTCACTGATGCGCATTTTGGCAAATAATCTTCTGATCGTAAAGTTATCATAATTCAAGTAAAATTCAGGTTCTGTTGATTCTGTTATATTTTTGTATAGACAGAGCTTACTAGTTTCATCAAAGCTATTTAATTTGTTTATATGCATGGATTTATTTTTGTCTGTTACTTCATTTTTTATTTTAAGTTTTAAACTTTTAAATTCTTTATCCGTATGGCTACTAAAAAGTTCCGACTCTAAATTGAGGTTTCTTAAAATATCCTTAATGTAAGTTGACCATGAGTATACTCCCTTCTGATCAAGAAGTTTAGTCAACTCAAAAGCTTCTCTAAGTAAAGGGTTAATTTCTTCAGTGTTGAGACGGGAAAAATATATAAGTGATTGTATAATTATTCTATTTTCTAGAGGCAGTCGTCCCAGCTCGGTTCATGAACAGATGTTGGAAGAGGACATTTTTACTCCCAGTACATATTTACAATGATGCCTTGTCCACTTCTTTTAAATAATTTGTAGATCATAAACTTTTTTTTCTTCTTTTTGTTTGTTTGTAAAAAACCAAGAGAAGTTAAAGACGGTTGTGTAAATTGTTTTAATCCCATTCAAAATAGTTTTACCTTCCTATTACACGGTGCCAATATTCGAAACCCTTCCTTTCTCGTAAAATCGGCGTTAATCATTCTCGATACAGACAACATTTCTTTCGAAGTTTAAATGTTGATAGTGTATGGTAGTTCCAATAGATGAGGGGGATGTCGTGGTCGTGATGGTATGGTAGTTTGATTTATTTATAACTATCTATGCAATCTGTGTCTATCACCACCAGCGTTGTGAGTTCGAATCCCGATCAGGCGAGGCGTTCTCGATACAACATTGTGATAAAGTTTGTTTGTAACTTGCCACAGGTCGGTGGTTTTCCCCGGGTACTCCTGTTTACTCCAGTAATAAAATTGACAGCCACGATATATAACTGAAATATTGCTGAAAGTGGCGTTAAAGACTATCACCCATTACCCACCCAATGGATGGCACGTATTAATTAATTGTAAGACAATGAAGAGGCATTGTGAATTTTGATTCTCATCTGACGGAACATTACAATAATTTTGCTTGATGTTTATTGTATCAATGAAATGCTATTATTTTGTTTTACTGCCTCAATACCACGGCGTGAGGAATTGTAGAAAATAAATGCCCATTTTTTTTTTATTGCAAAAACGTTTAAAATGCATAAATATTATAAAAAAGAGTATTAGAATATTTGGTCTATGAGAAATGAATATATACTCAGTGGCGGATCCAGAGGGGGCCGGAGGGGACGTTCGCCCCCCTCCCCCCCTCTAAAAGAGAGAGAGAGAGAGAGAGAGAGAGAGAGAGG
>MJUT01060724.1:984886-1007460 GCA_002080005.1 Gigantidas platifrons
GAGAGAGAGAGAGAGAGAGGCGGTCTTCCGTCCCTCTATTAAGTATATCAGCAGCATTCATTTATTCGCCTGTTAAATGTAATAAGTCATTACATTGTATATAGTTTTACCCGTTGCATTGCCCTTTTAGTATATCTAATTACTTTTGAACGTCATGCTCCACGGTCTTTAGTGTCCAAAAATTCGAAATTGTCCAATGAAAACGTTAAAAATAACTACCTTGCACCGAGTTCAAAGTGTCCGCACATGCTCCGAGTATAAGGAAATCATGGGAGTCACAGCTCCAGATAGATAATTTCAAGTGACATCTCCCTTTAATTTACACTCACTGCTTAGAAACTATTTGAAACTTTTTGGAGACGATCCATGCGTTTTAATACACTTCATCACATTCACAAAATGCTTCAAAATTGTTGACGGAAAAGCTTCCTAAATACTCAAAACCCAGGAGCTTACGGGGAGGGCTTCGCCCGCGGGTCCCCATTCCAGGGCTCTGCCCTGGACCCGATGGAGACCTTAAGTGGTCCCCAGATCCCTCGCCGACTTTCATCCACCCAAACACAAAGTCTGGATCCGCCCCAGATATTAGTACATATATGTCCCTTTTCTTTTTAAGATGCCGGGAATTATCACACAGGCGTTTGTGTAGAGTTAAAAATATGCTCGCTGGAATTTAGGTCCAGTAAGCATATTTTTGACTCTACACTTGTAATACCTGTGGAACGCCTCCTTTCAAGTAATCAGTTTTCCTTGTCAATAATGAAAACGACCCCCTTCAGTACTTTTACTCGCTAACAGGGAAAATAAGGACAAGAGAAAGAAAACAATGACCGTAACTCCATCCTCCTTAGACAACCAACTTATTTATATTTCGATTTCCCGCTAGTTAGTTTATTTACAATTCAACAAAATATTACCACCATTGTACCTGTAGAAGATCTATACATTTATAAATTACACAGGAAAGAAGCGTTGTCATAATCGGAAAGGAATTAATGATTAACGACAATTGTATCGGAAAGGAGGGCGTTACGAATATACACCGTGTACTACTTATATCTAGTATTCTGTTTTATATTTTGCTTTTTTTAGGGGAACATTATTAAAATTTCAACAATGAAACACAAGAATTGCCATTGATGAATTTCTGTATAAGATATCAGAAACATTATTTGTACTAATTTAGTGATTTGAGCTTGTCTTTTCAGATCAGATTTGTGTACTCTATGCGGTCATGTGTTTTGCCAGGTCAACATGAAATAATTGAAGAGAACCTTACTAACATCATTCCTTGTTATAATTAGCCCAGTAGGTCTGGTTGGTTGGTTTTATTGTGATTAATGCTACTTTCAACAATATTTCAGTTATATTGTGGTGTGCAGTTCAATTGGTGGAGAACACGGGGGGACAAGGAGAAAACCACCGACCTGTGGCAGGTCGCTGACAAACTTTATCACATAATGTTGTACACCTCTCCCTGAGCGAGAGACGAACCCACAACATCAGTGGTGATAGGCACTGATTATATAAGCACTAGTTTTGTAGATGATGAAAATGTCACAATTTAGCAACGACGACGGACGGACGGATTACGGACACAAAGTGATGGCAAATGTTCACATAGTCTTTGGCCAGGAGAGCTAAAGCTCATCAACCAGATACTTACATAAGATTTCTTATACCCGTTTGTTAGTAGTAGTGTGATATATCAAATAAATCCTCTCTTTTTCATTAAAAAAAACCGGACGAAATTCACTTATCAATAAACTTAGGAAACAGAAAAAAACTACACGTACCATTCCCCAACCGGTATATCTTCTACTAAATTACATTGTAATTACATTTTGTATTATAAAGGGAAGGATTAAATTATTGAAGCATTTTCTGATCTAATAACAGTCACAGGGGCTGACTTTTTATATAAATCGTATTGTATAGTACACGTACCTTCAGGCAGTTTCATACGAATTTCAAATATATTTTTGTTAAGTATGTGCATGTTATTTACAAAAATGTGTATACTCACAACATCTTACTCATTAACCTAAGTCAAGTGTACATTATTTGACGAGTTCGTGGTAATTGTGATGAAACATTTACTTTTTATATCCTGTTTGACAGAAAATGGAGTTACTAATGTATATATTGTTTTTACTTCTTCAAATCAAATGTAAGTGTTTAATTCCTTAGTTTTTTTTCCAACTTGCCAACGTAAAAATATAATATTGTTCTTTGGTTCTTTGAGACCGAACATATAACTTTTAGCGGGGAATTGATGTTGTGTACCACCCCCTTCCCCCAAGAAAGTCAGATTTGTTTTCAAAAGAAACGAAAATCGGATTTTTACAAAAAATATCGGTAAATTTTCTTAAAATTTTTCATAGTTTCTTAAAATTTTACCAAAGTTTCTAACTGAAAACTGCAGGGTCGGGCTATTTATCTTTCTATGAAAATTGGCAACAGAAAATTGAATTAAAAAAACGCATAACCACATGTGTACACATCCCCTAAAAGTTAAATGGTCTATTGGATGTGTCGTAGTATAGGACCTGGAAACTGATATTATCTGTTATTAACACAATAATTTCCGGGAGCGGTTATTTTGATGTTATATATACATCATTTTAAACACGGAGAAACCTGTGACGAATTATTATTATACACGTGAGGAGATTTAGTTATCATTTTGTTTACAATGTCTAATTAATATGAACATATAATAAATATACCTAATATACTAATTACTGTAAACATAGACCTACAGTTTTAAGAGAGTAAGAAGTAGATAGGCAGTTGTGTGTGTGGGTTTTTGTTTTTGTTTTGCTTTGTTTAGTATTTTTTTATCAATAAAAAAATAAATAATACATAGTTCTTTGTTCACATTAAATACCGTATAATTCAAACCGCATCGGTGGTGTAATGTAACATCGTGTTCACTTCGAGTGCGGCGGATCGTGGGTTTGAGCCCCTGTTGTGTCAAGCCAAAGACTATACAATTAGTACTAGCTGCTTCTCCGTTAAGCATGCAGCTTTGTGGAGTAAGATTAGTTGGGTCGGGATAGGGATAATGAGTCCAAGTGGAGCGACATGTCTACCCTCTGACTGTTGTTTCAGTTGACTAGCACTATAAAGATCCAATTAAGCGTGTTGATCTTGTACAAAGCGGTCGTATCATCATAATGCCGTTTAATTGTATGTATTGAATGATTTAGCTGAACAACTGCTCATTTGGTGTTAAACATGTGCAGCAATCACTCACTCTCCGTAAAATACAATTTAAAAGCAGAGGTTTCCATTTAGGTCATACGGAGTTCCATGATCGCATGTGATTTAAATGTCCTCATTGATATGTGTAACTTTTAATTGCACGAAACCTCATGCTCAGAACGAAACACTATTGCTGACAGCTGTTGATCTTCATACACATTAAATAGATATGTTTATTCGTATAACAGTGATTCTTTTAATATGCGAAGTGTGCTCGATACAACATTATGTGATAAAGTTTGTCAGGGACTTACGGCAAGTCGGTGGTTTTCTACGGGTACTCCGGTTTCCTCCACCAATACAATTGACCGCCACGATATAGCTGAACTATTGTTGAAAGTGGCGTTAAACACCATACCTTTAATATTGTATTCTTCACAAGCTAAGTTCTAGACATCAACGTTTTAGGTACACAGTCAACACTGTACTATTCTGGGGCAGATCTTAGGAGATACAATGAATCAGTTGCTTTCTGTGAGGAACAAAATGGCCGACTTCTGAGATACGGACAATTGTTTGTTGAGGTTGTTCGTAGATGTGAACAATTTAACACAAAGCCGATATCCGTTTGGACCGGGACACCATGGTACAGGAAAATTCGTGAGTTATATATGTAAAAATTGAAAATTAATAGTTACACATGAATGACTGAAAGAATAGCCAACCACAGCAACATCTAATGTAGCAACCATCAAACTTCCAAACAAGGAAGTAACTGCGACGAAAGTCGTGGAAATCTAAGTCTTGGCTTGGGAAAAGAACACCATTGTGGCGAGGTGAAACCGATTAATGTGATATCAAATCAAAACACACATCTTGATAATTAGGCCTCGGGCGAACAAACAGAAATAAACAAACAATACAAATAAATACTGCACATTTTGCCTTTAACCTAAACAAACATACGGTAGTGCACCAATAAAACTACCTGTATGTTAGCAAAAAAAACGAGCCTTAAAGAAATTGATATCATTGGTATACATTTATTATAGTTTTAGCGAATAAATTATATTGTTAAAGTATGCAACAGTAAGCTATTCACTCTATGTGAAATATCATCAAATTTCTTATTTAAGACAGGCGTCACAGGAAATCAATGGAGCTTTATTTCCACAAACAAGACAGTAGAGAGAGTGTTTCTTATTTGAATGACGTTAAATAACGATGATCGCCTTGTTAATGTTAATGTAACTAATTGAGCGCGTTGTCATTGATTTAATGTTTTCGTTACGCCAAAAATCTGCGAACTATATCGGGTTGACCAGATGTAATGATTGACTAAGCATTTAGTGATGGACGAAGTCTAATTACCGCTCTTATCACCAGTATACGTGGTGACTTACAGTCACTTGGCTAGATTTAGTGATTGACGAAGTCTAATTACCACTCTTATCATCAGTCTACGTGGTGTCTTACAGTCACTTGGCTAGATTTAGTGATGGACGAAGTCTAATTACAGCTCTTATCAACAGTCTACGTGGTGTCTTACAGTCACTTGGCTAGATTTAGTGATAGACGAAGTCTAACTATTGCTCTTATCAACTGTTCACGTGGTATTTTACAGTCACTTGGCTAGATTTAGTGATGGACGAAGTCTAATTACAGCTCTTATCGACATTCTACGTGGTGTCTTACAGTCACCTGGCTAGATTTAGTGATAGACGAAGTCTAATTACTGCTCTTATCAACAGTCTATGTGGTGTCTTACAGCCACTTGGCTAGATTTAGTGATGGACGAAGTCTAATTACCGCTCTTATCAACAGTCTATGTGGTGTCTTACAGTGACTTGGCTAGATTTAGTGATAGACGAAGTCTAATTACAGCTCTTATCAACAGTCTACGTGGTGTCTTAAAGCCTCTTGGTTAGATTTAGTGATGGACCAAGTTTAGTTACAGCTCTCATCAACAGTCTACGATCTACATTCAGATACCGAACGACTATGAGAGCGCTGTTTGTCACTTTCGATTTTCCCCTGAAATACAGGTGGATTTCCTGTCATTTGCGTCCATGTCTTTTCACATTAATATTGAAGAGCTGGATAAAACAAGTACTAAATTTAAGGTAAATTAACGTAACTATGAACTGGAAGAAAATCTATAACTTTTGTGGTGTTTGTGAATATCTTACAGGTTGTGTAAAAAATTATGAATCTTCACCTCCAACCAATAATACGCAACGCATGACCGTTGCAATTTGTGCAGACTTTTGTGAACAGGAAACATTTACACATTTTGGACTGCAGGTAATCATAATGTAATGTTATAAAACGTAATTACTCATTGAAAAAGTATTTGCACTCATTTTATCATTAAAATAATCACATAAAGATATTAATTGGGAATTCTATAATCAAATATTTTTAATTTGAGCTGCCTTATTGACAATGTTAGTGACGTCACTCCTTCTTTTTCTGATAAATTCAAGCATTAGTTATCAACAAGCTAAGAAATTGTACATTTACAGAGTTTAATATGATAGGGAATCAGACAGTGTGGGTTTAGTTCCTTGTAATTTTGATTCAGAACATACGGAAGATGAATTAAGAGTACTTACTCAACATTTAATTGCTGAAACAGTAGCACAACAATCCCCCTTTTCTAAGTTTTCTGTACGACACCAATCATGTTTTTTAACGTTAACAACCCACTTAAATTATTTGTTTTGATTTTATTTAAAAAAATATGTATGAAAAAATTTGCGGTTCCAGAAATATTCTTATCTTCGGAATGTTTGTATCATTAGCGAACGTTACTTGGTATAGGCTGAAGGAAACCGAACAGACGTTTATTGTAATTTTTGTGCTCTTCAACATCAAAGAGTTCCAAAAAATTTACAAGGTGATGCCTTCAACTTAATTACCAATATGAATCCTTGGTTTATCAGCTTCAATGTTAGCAACAACCATTTTCCAAAAGAAATTCTGTTGGGATCACAAGCTCTGAATCACCATGATATATATATATATGAATAATGAATTCTTCATTATCCTATACCATATATTAAAAATTGCTGAGTTAGATTGCTGTCAAATTATAATACTAAGTATATTTTTATATATATACCATCTACACACGCTTATACTGTTTATAGCAATGTACTGTCTATTGTATTAATCATAATTGCTATATTTATGTAACTGCCCCCTGTGGGACCATGATTGAAATAATACATATTTGATTTGATTTTGATTTATACACATGTCTTACGTCTATCCCTAGATTAAATCCTTACGAGACAAAGTAACACTACGACTATTGAAGCTCTTTTTTAAGGAGTGTATGTAGTCGAGTGGTCTTGGGCGCTGACATTCTCTATCCAGAGTTGTCGTTTCTGCTACGCTACACAACATCTCTGTCAACGCTCATTTTACAAGATTCTTGTAAAATTTAGAAACAGTGAAAAAAAACTACTTACAATTGTTTTAATTATTGTAAATATCAATAAAGACGAAAATAAATCACTCATTTCAAATCAATTCTCTCTTAAAAATTACACCCCCCCCCGTATTATTGGAGAACTCTTTTGCGGAGGTAAAAATTAAAAAGTTAAAAATGACCACAAATCATTTTTAAGAGAGAATTGATTTTAAATGAGTGATTTATTTTCATCTTTATTGATATTTACAATAATTAAAAGAATTTTAAGCACATTTTTTACTTTTTCTAAATTTTATATTTATATATATTTATACTGCAATTATATATATATATGTGTCTGAAAATTAAACAAAACAGTGTTAGAATTAGATTTTGAAGCTGTCAAATCTTTCCTCTTCCCTCGACGGGATTTGAACTCACACCATTGATTCACTGCACCACCATCCGCTTTGCCTTACGTCCAGCGCCCCATTCTCTATCATGAGTTGTCGTTCCTGCTACGTTACACAACATCTTTGTAAAATTTTTGTAAGATTTTTGCAAGATTTACTAGATACCAGTACATGTATGTCCCTTTTCTAATATGCCGGGAATTATCACACAGGCGCTTGTGTAGAGTCAAAAATATGCTCGCTGGAATTTAGGTCCAGCGAGCATATTTTTGACTCTACACTTGTAACGCCTGTGGAATTATCATAATTCTACTTCTAAAAAATTAAGAGTAACGCCTGCTTTCAAGTAGTCAGTTTTCCTTGTCGATTATGAAAACTATCCCCTTCAGTACTTTTACTCGCTAACAGGGAAAATAAGGACAAGAGAAAGAAAACAGTGTCCGTGACTCCATCCTCCTTAGACATCCAACTTATTTATATATCGATTTCCCGCTAGTTATTTTATTTACAAATCAACAAAATATTACCTACATTGTACCTGTAGAAAATCTATACATTTATAAATTACACAGGAAAGAAGCGTTGTCATGATCGGAAATGAATTAATGATTAACGACAATTGTATCGGAAAGGAGAGCGTTACGAATATGCACCGTCTACTACTTATATCTAGTATCTAGTGTTTTATATTTTGCTTTTTTTAGGGGAACATTATTAAAATTTCAACAATGAAACACAAGAATTGTCATTTATGAATCTCTGTATAAGATATCAGAAACATTATTTGTACTAAATTAGTAATTTGAGCTTGTCGTTTCAGATAAGATTTTTTGTACTCTATGCGTCATGTGTTTTGCCAGATCAACACGAAATGATTGTAAAGAACCTTACTAACATCATTCCTAGTTCTAATTAGTCCAGTAGTTTTGGTTGGTTGGTTGGTTTTATTTTGATTAATGCTACTTTCAACAATATTTCAATTATATTGTGGTGGGAAGTTCATTTAGTGGAGGACACGGGGGGACAAGGAGAAAACCACCGACCTGTGGCAAGTCGCTGACAAACTTTATCCGTACCATTCCCCAACCGGTATATCTTCTACTAAATTACATTGTAATTACATTTTGTATTATAAAGGGAAGGATTAAATTATTGAAGCATTTTCTGATCAGATAACAGTCACAGTAGCTGACTTTTTATATAAATCGTATTGTATAGTACACGTACCTTCAGGCAGTTTCATACGAATTTCAAATACATTTTTGTTAAGTATGTGCATGTTATTTACAAAAATGTGTATAATTACAACATCTTACTCATCGAGCTAAGTCAAGTGTACATTATTTCATGTCCGACATCTTGGGATGGTCGTAATTTACAGTTACGGTTATCAGCTTTACCCCAGTGAATATTTCTTTGGTTAAAATATACATATTGCATTGGAGGGCAGGAACAGTAAATAATCTCTTCAGCTGAAATGTATATTGGCACAAGTGCCTGAGGACAGGAGCCTGCATGAGCCCCTTCCCCCAACCCCCCACCCCCACTCCCTCCACTAAATTTGCATAACTATCATGCTTTCTAATATTAATTTTGTCATTTATGTGTGTCATGGTACTAAATACCACTGTCATTCCATGAGTCTGTTATTTTGTATTGTTTCAGTTTATGCCATAACCATTTATTGTAAATGTGTTCGTGCAAATAAAATATTGTTATTGTTATTGTTATGTATATCAATAAAGTCGAGCTGGATATTGATGGGAAACTTGCAAATATTGACAGTAAGAATGTCATTGACCATAGGGCACTAATAAATGACAAATATTAGAAAACATGATATTTATGCAAATAGCAGTATATATACAATACCTGTGCACTGTCGAAGCATACAGGTAATATGTGTATGAGGCTTAGAAACGGGGGAAAAGGCGAGGCTTCGCCCAGCCTTTTCCCACGTTTCACGCCGAATACACATATTTACCTATATGCTTCGACAGTGCACATGTATTGCATTTATACTGCAATTTTAAATCGTAAATAAACGTTTATTGGACGATGATAAAAGTATTTGAAATAATTTTGTTTATGTATTTGAAAACAATATCCCCCAATGTGCCCCGATGAGCTTACCAAATATAAAATTGTATTCTATTTATAACTGACCAATATCAAAAAAAAATATTGGGCAGGCTATATTGGTCGGTAAATGCTGTCATTGCAGGATAAATACCAGAATATACTGACAATGTGGGTACCACAATTCGAAATATATGTCTAGCCTTAAATAAATATTACCGTAATGATGTTTATTTTTATGTTTGGAGCTAAATTAGCATAAAAACAACCTTCACTTCAAATACGTATTTAATACTGACTAAGCATCAACTAGTACAAACAAACCACACACATTGGTAGAGTTAATATCAATTACAAGATGTAGAAAGATTTATGATAATATAGATGATGGAGTTTCCCAGTCTCAAAGTTCACTTAAAGTTCACTGCACTTAAATGTCAGATAACAAACATAACAATTCCTCCCTGCTAAATGTTTGTATCGGTACGAAAAAGCAATAAATTATTAGAACTGAATGAATGAAATTGTAAAATGTATGAATGAAGTGATATTTGTTTTGATTACACAAACATGGAAGATTATGATAAATTACACTACACAAAAATAAATGCTTCTGAGGTTTGCCCCAGAATGTGATTATACGAGGATTATTATGCCTCAACACTGTAAAATCATTTCCTAACAATGTCTATATTTCGGTAATGAGTCTTTTAGTCTGTTTACGAATCCTCTCGGGGTATCGTCTCTCTTGAAAAGGTGCTGACTTGTAGTGTTTAATTCCATTTTGCCTTGTAAAGTTCTCAAATTCCCCTGACGTAAATTGAGGACCATTGTCAGAGACAATTTGCTTAGGAATACCAGTTCTACAAAATATCATACGTAATGCTTCGATAGTCTTTGTAGATGTAGTTGTCTTCATCTGGACGACTTCTGGCCACTTCGAATGAGCACATACGAGAACTAAAAACATACTATCCATGAATGGACCAGCAAAATCCACATGGACTCTCTCCCAGGGAGCAGATGGCCACTCCCATGGATGCAGTGGTGCTACTTGCGGCATTTTCTGTGTTGGCTGACACCCACCACAACACTTGATAGTCTGCTCGATTTGGTTATCGATTCCGGGCCACCACAGGTAACTACGAGCTACGGCCTTCATATGGACTACACCCGGATGTCCTTCATGAAGCAAGTCTTGAATACGGGAACGCAACTTTGCGGGCACGATTACACGAATTCCCCAAAGTAAACAACCTTGATGAAGTGTGATTTCACTTTTGCGATTATTAAAGGGCTTAAGCAGTTCAGCATGGTTCCCTTCTTCCCATCCGTTCATAACTTGCTCATAAACACGTGACAGGTCTCGATCACGGCGGGTTTCGCGCGCAATAACATCACTCGTAACGGGCAAAGTTTCAAAATGTGATATATGGAAACTTTCTTCGGCATCTAAATTGTCCGAATCATTACAACTCTGAACAGGCATTCTAGACAGTCCGTCCGCGTTTGTGTGACGTTTTGTACTTTTATACTCTATGTCATAGTTAAAACCGGATAAAAATAATGCATACCTTTGCAATCTCGCAGCGGTTGTGGCTGGAATTGCTCGGCTCGGACTGAAAATCGAGGTAAGCGGTTGATGATCGGTTATCAGCGTACATTTACGTGCAAACAAGTAATTATAGAATTTGCGCACGCTCCAGACAATACCGAGGGCCTCTTTGTCTATTTGTGCATAATTTCGCTCGGATTTGCTTAACGAACGAGAAGCAAACATAACTGGTCGCTCTGANGATGCGTCGCACGCTAATCTTATCGGAAGCGCTGGATCGTAATGTGTTAAAACCTGGTCGGACGTCACAAGTTTCTTAATGTTTTCAAATGCTTCGTCGCATTGGTATGTCCATTTCCATTTTCGCGTTTTTTCTAGGAGCTCATTTAACGGACGCGCTTCTGTCGCCAAATTTGGTAAAAATTTACCATAATACTGCACTAGGCCTAAAAATGACCGAAGTTGGGTAATATTTTCTGGCTTTTTTACCTTCAAAATTGCGTCAATTTTGTCTTGCGATTTTTTTAATCCGTCTGAACCGATTTCGTGTCCGCAATACGTTACATTTTCTTTAAAGAAGTAGCACTTGTCCAGATTCGCACGAAGACCAAATTTTGACAATCTACTAAGTACATTGTCAAGATTTTTCAAGTATTCTTGTTCCGTCTTACCGGTCACGATCATATCATCGAGTATACATTGAACACCTTCTAGTCCTTGCAGAATCTGATCTATGGTACGCTGCCATATCGCGGGTGAACTAGCGACTCCGAACGGAAGGCGCGTAAACTGATACAAACCCTTGTGGGTGTTAATCGTAAGCAATTTCATGGATTCTTCGTCCATCGTCAGCTGTAAGTAGGCTTGGCGCAAGTCTATCTTACTGAATTTTTGACCGCCGGTTAAATTTGCAAAGATATCGTCAATTTTCGGCATCGGATATTGATCTACTTGTAAGCATGAGTTCAATGTCACTTTAAAATCGCCACAAATTCGGACCCTTCCGTCCTTCTTCAAAACCGGAACGACCGGACTCGCCCAAATCGCTTACTTGAACTGGGGTGAGTATGCTTTGCTTTTCAAGCTTGTCTAATTCTTGCTCGACTTTTGGTCTCAATGCAAATGCTACCGATTTCGCTTTCACGAATTTCGGTACCGCGTCTTGTTTAAGGTGTAACTTTGCCTTAATTCCCTTAACGCAACCGATTTCATCTTTGAATACTTCACCACGCCGTGCTAATATGTCCTTCAGAGTCATATCGCACTTGGATTCGTCGCTCGCGATGGTCAAAGATTTTATCATTTTCCAATCGAGTTGGATACTTTTCAACCACTCTCTACCGAACAAAGCTGGACCACCACGCTTAACCACGTATAAATTAAGATACGAACACTGATCATTGTACTGCACTTGAACTCGCATAACTCCCAAGGAATGCAACTTCTCCCCAGAATACGTTTTAAGCACTAATGACGATTTCTCGAGCTTTTCTCCTTTGAAATATTTCACATAATCCGCCTCTGAAATTACGGAAACACTACTGCCGGTATCTAATTCCATAGGAATAACATTCCCATTGACACACGGTTTAATCCAAATAGAATCATTTCCATGCGAATAAACACTGTAAATCCCAAAATCATCATTTTCTTCATGGTTGAGTGCATGTACTCTCTGATTTCTATGTTGGGGTTTCTTCTTTTGTCCTCCAGAACGACATGCTGCACGGATATGGCCTTTACGGTGGCACTGGTTACATGTACTCTCTTTAAATCTGCATTTATCTGCCAAATGGTCAGTTCCATTACAACGATAACAAACCAATTTTGGCGCTTGCTGCGGCTGTGATCGTCCCTGATTTCTTCTTCTGCGATCACCCCGCACTTAATGAACGGGAGTGTCACCTTGAACATTTCGCAATTCTATTGCATCCTTAGTCGCGGTCTCCATTGCAACTGCAATTTCTAATGCTTTATCTAGCGAAAGTTCTCTGATTATCAACAATTTCTTCTGAATCTGGTCATTACGTAGTCCACAAACAAATCTATCACGTAGAGTGTCATTTAAATTTAATCCAAATTCACAGAATTCTGTTAATTTTCTGAGCTCTGCAATGTACGCATTAACACTTTCACACTCGAGCTGGTTCCGTTTGTGAAATCGGAAACGTTCCGCAATTACAATTGGCTTTGGAGTCAAATGGTCTCTAAGTAAGTTCACTAGAGTTGTGTAATCCTTTTCTTTAGGCTTATTTGGAGTTGTCAAATTTCTCAGCAAGGTATAAGTTTTGCCACCCAGAAGTGTCAGTAAAGCCGGAACTTTCTTATCCTCAGCAATATCATTCATTTCGAAGTATTGTTCCAACCGTTCTGTGTAACTCGTCCAAGTTTCCACAGTGTCCTCAAACGGTTCTATCCGACCAATAATTCCAACAGCATTTCGTGGCTGTGCTTCGTCTCCAGGCATTACGATAGCTAACCAAGAAGATCTCACAGATGAATTAATCGGAGTCCTCTTAGAATTATCCTCGTCGCCAGTTTTATGTTTGGAGCTAAATTAGCATAAAAACAACCGTTCACTTCAAATACGTATTTAATACTGACTAAGCATCAACTAGTACAAACAAACCACACACATTGATAGAGTTAATATCAATTACAAGATGTAGAAAGATTTATGATAACATAGATGATGGAGTTTCCCAGTCTCAAAGTTCACTTAAAGTTCACTGCACTTAAATGTCAGATAACAAACATAATATTTATTGTTTATAAAAATAAAATACATTTTTGTATACAGCGACATCTGTCATATGAAATACACTAATAGTAATAATAGGTCATTTAGTGATACACAACTACATGTAAACTGATGGACACAGTTTACACATTATATAAAACCGTTTACGCATGACAGCTTACAGATATCAACATAAGGTACACATTGTTTTCAGAATTACCTTTTTTCCATTCACAAAGAAAATTAAAGTTGATTTCAGTTGATCCATCTTCTAAGTTCTAAATTTTATTTCCCCAGATTTCACAAAGACTACTAGTAGTTGTTCCCAATTTTGAACCAGTCGTACTCTTCATATTCCTCCTACTACCGAGGAGCACATCACATGATCTTCACAACTTGTCGTCCCTGTATGTGATAAGAGTACGATCGATATTGATCCAATATCAATGCTCATATCATAATCATCATTTTTGTTCCCCCATTCGATTTTTTATTCTCTTTATTGCATTTTTAAGTATTTTTTTAGCAGAGACGTACGGAAAGTAGGGGGGTGCTTTAGGAATTCACCGGGGAGTGGGGGTGTGGCACGCTTTAAAACATAGCAAACAAAAACAAGGTCACTTGGCTTCACATCATATCCAAGAACTTAAATGCCCATTTCTAAAACTGAACCTGTGTTACTTCCGTTCTAAAATTTCAGCTTTTCTGATCTTTTGCCAAAAAAGTGGGAGGGGGTTAACCCATTTGCTCTCCCTTTCTCCTACTATCCCTAAGGAAATATTAATCTTATGTAAATAAATTTACTAGTCTTTCAAAATTTAATTTAATGGAATAATAATGATGCCTTATCCGCTTGTTTTAAATAATTTGTAGATCATAAACTATTTTTTTCTTTTTGTTTGTTTGTTAAAAAACCAAGACAAGTTAAAGACGGTTGTGTAAATTGTCTTAATCCCATTCAAAATAGTTTTACCTTCCTATTACACGGTACCAATATTCGAAACCCTTCCTTTCTCACAAAATCGGCGTTAATCATTATCGATAGAGACAACGTTTCTTTCAAAGTTTAAATGTTGATAGTCTATGGTAGTTCCAATAGATGAGGGGGCCGTCGTGGTCGTGATCGTATGGTAGTTAAATTTATTGATAACTACCTATGCAATCTGTGTCTATCACCACTAGCGTTTTGAGGTCGAATCCCGATCAGGGGAGGTGTACTCGACAGAGCCTCGCAGTACCCCTGTTTCTTAGCCTCATCCAAATAAATCTCATATAAAAAGACACCATACCTATATTGTCTAAATATACTATATTTGCAGGTGGTGCTATAATGTGGCTTAATGTGAATATAAGTTTTCATCGAGTTGAATTGTGATTTGTAACGGAGTTTTCTAAACATGAGTTGTACTTTTAAAACAATCATTTGTGAAAGGGGTTGTGAAAATAGTTACGGGGGGATGTGATACATACCGACTTGTAAACATGGATGGTCATTTAATGAAACATCATGGAGTGTAGGCGATATATAATGATGGCTACACATGATCATAGCATACATGTACATTATATAAAGTATATGTATGCTATGGCCACACATGGTATATGTTATGGTCATGTGTAATCATTAAGCATCAAAGAACATTTAGAATATTGAATGACTACATTTAAATTTCACCAGATTCAAAGGTGGCCTTAATATTTTACAGTATATCTGAAATAAATGTATGACTTGTTTATTTGTTCAATTGTAAGCATTTCTTTATTCCATTTGAAGCATTGTTTTACTTTCAGACTTCAGAATGTATCTGCTTTGACAACGTTGCAGTCAGTAGACTCAGTCAGACCGAAGTATGTACGGCTATTGCATGTCCAGGGAATCTACTTGAAAAGTGTGGCAATACTGGAACAAATGAATACGTACTATATGAAAAAAGTATTATTTTTTATTTATTGTTTTATTACACATGACATTATGAAGAGAGGAATGTTGGTATACCATTAACAGGTTTAACCCCGCCATATTTATTGTGTCTGTCCCAAGTCAGAACTTATCTTTCCAGCACCATATGACGGTGTCTTTTATATGTTCAATGCTTTGAGTTGAGAGGTAATTGTTCGTTTTGTTGACAATAGTGAATCGTTGGCCATCACTTTTTAAGCATTCTGTTCATAATTTGTTGTCACTGTAGCATATGACGTAAAGAAGCACACTAAATATTAGTAAGACCATAGTATGTACGGCTATTAAATGTCCAGGGAATCAATTTGACAAGTGTGGCAATACTGGAACAAATGAATACGCACTATATGAAAAAAGTATTATTTTTATTACACATGAAATTATGAAGAGAGGAGAGTTGGTATACCATTACCGGTCTAACCCCGCCATATTTGTTGTGTCTGTCCTAAGTCAGAACTTATATTTCCATCACCATATGACGGTGTCTTTTATATGTTCAATGCTTTGAGTTGAGAGGTAATTGTTCGTTTTGTTGACAATAGTGAATCGTTGGCCATCACTTTTGAACGTTCTGTTCAAACAGTAACTTGTTATTACTGTAGCATATGACGTAAAGCAACATACTAAATTTAAATATAGTATATAATTTAAATGTATATTATTTATGGCTTCCCTGATTTCCACTTTGATATCTTCTTACTTTTCTTACATGGTAAGTGTCTTAGACAAAATAAAAACGGTTCGAATTCGAGGTAACTCAAATAATATTTCAGTTATATCATGAAGGCTGGTTTAATTGGTGGATGAAACACGAATACCCAGAGAAAACCACTGATCTGACGTTAGTCAATGGTAAACGATAGGTGTTTCAGCTATACCTCAGTACGGACTGGAAGAAAATTAACAAACTTTAGTTGTGATATGCACTGGTAGCGTAGATAGATGTTAATGCAACTACCATCGCCTATATTTAACAACTAACTATCGTTAGTAAATACGGTTATATTTGCTTTAGACACTCTTAACATTACGATTGGCCCTGGTTGTCCTTAGGACGAACTTTGTTAATGAAATCAACATGGCACTCACATGCACTTGTTTCATTAAACAAATATATGCTCCCTCCTCTTCCTTACTTCAAGGTAAACATCTGCCCTTTTCCCCTTTCCCTCTTCGCCTCAATATGTTTCGCTTATTTGTGATCCTTTCGCTGACCCTATTGTATCGTTACACTCCCGAGATATTTCTCTTTTCGACTGCCACATTTAAATATAGCTATCGGGCCCCCATCAGACGAATTTGACAAGAATATTCAGCGAACGTCGGATTTTCCATTTTTCAGTCATTACACTACCGACAAAACGTCATATTCAAAAGATAACGTGTTCTGAATGGATGATGTTTGGAGAACGATTACGAAAGGTGTATTCGAAAGTTTTATGAGCGTAAGCCATGGTAACTTTAATTGTTAGATGTAAAACGGGTCACTTCAGCACTAACTTAGATATCTACATGTTCGTTGTCCACTAATTATTAACTATAATAATATATTGCAGCTGATTATATGAGCAGAACGTGTATGGGACGAAATTATAATAATGGAAACAGTTCTGGTGTAAGCTTCATATTACAGCCAGAGGCATCTTCAGCAGATGATGTATGCAGTGATAATTACCTAAAGTACATCTGTCAAGGTAAGTTTTATTATCTATATTAACAGTATAACATCATACCTAAGTATCTAGTTCCATTGGCGCGTTTCTTGAATAACCTTCATCAGGTATGCTCAACGAACGATTGAAAACCCAATTATTCTAAAATCTTTTTTGGGGGTGGGGAGGGGGAATCAAAATGCCTATGAAGGACAGCATATATCGGGGAAGGATAACTGTCCCATTATTTGCATCTATTGTGGTTAATTTTTAAAATTCATAGCTTAGATTTTACATATTACTCCCCCCACTTTCCCCCTGAAGGTGTCCCTGACTCTGTGAGATACAACCCATCTGTTGGGGGTAAGTAACTAATCGAGTATAACGCACATGGGCATGAATGAGCGCCACGTGATAGGAAGACGCCTCGTAAAAGACAATAAGTGGAAGTCACGTGGCAGAAGTTCCGTATTGAGCATCAGTGTATTAATAGAAGTAGTATTCTTACTACTCAAACAAAATTAGTGTTTGTTACCTAATAACATTTGTCGACAAAAACATTTTTATTTTTATAACTCTAGAGGGTGAAGTCTTGGGCAATCAATGTCAATGTGAAATGAAAGTTATATTGGTGTAATTCGATAAGTTTGCCAATGGTTCATGAACTGTAAGTGAATAAGTGAAATTCTACTTTTTCAATTTGTTGTAATGTCATAATTAGCTATTGCAAAAAGTGTGTGATTGCGATACGTTGTGATACGGTCACATTAATCTTTTAACTATGAGTGTACCGGATGGGGGTTATTTCTGAAACGCGTCATGCGCACTAAATTAGATATCTACGATTTTATTATTACAAGAGATTTTGACCTACTAGTAACTACGATACAACGTCTATCGTCCCATCCTACTGTCACCGTAATAACTACACGACTTGCTGTATGAATATAGCTATAATACTACTGATGTTGTGAGTTCGAATCTCGATAAAAGCGAGGTGTACAACATTATGTGATAAAGTTTGTCTATGACTTACGACAGGTCAGTGTTTTTCTTCGGGCCCTCCGGTTTTCTCCACCAATAAAACTGACCGCCACGATATAACTGAAATATTGTTGAAAGTGGCATTAAACACTATAAAACAAACAAATTAACAATGTAATACTATATATATACTAATAAAATGAAAAACAAAAACACCACACTGACGAAGCAATTCCTTAATAGAATAATCATAGATAGAGGCAATATCAATATCTTTAAAACAAATACACGACCGCTCACTTCCCTGTCTTGATACAGGCACTTCAATTAAAAATGGCCGGGTTAAATTAGTTTTATAGGCACAAACCTGGATAAAATGGGGAAAAATATACGGTCAGAAGAGTTCCAAAATTATATAGAGAAATCGTAGAATCAGAGGCACACTCGATATATCCCAAGCTCACATATACATAACCGCGCACTTTCCTTGTTTAATACAGGGGGTGGCGGGGTCAACCAGAAATATAACTAAATAGTTTTCAAAGAACGTAGTACCGAATGTCTACATATATGAATCATTTAACAGAAAACATTCGTTGCTTATAACTAATTACTGTAAAATATGTTTGTTTTCTAGTTGGTGATACCGTGGACATTGTATGCAGTTTAGATATGATACTTTCAACTGAACCAGAAATAGTGTCGAAAAATTCGGTTAATACAAAAGAAGTGGAAGAACTTGGTCCCAAACCAAATGATGAAACATCAAATTCTGGTAAAAGAAAGCATTGGATTTTAGCTGTGAAAAGAATTAATAACTTCTTAAAATCTAAAAATATTAAAAAAAAAATAATAATAATAATAATAAAATAAAACATTACAAGAAGAATTTGGGATACCAGAGGGTCATCAGAAGGCGTATTTCGAAGAACAGACAATGCCATAGCCAAAAATAAAGTGGAAAAGATAAACAATGTTCCATAAAACACTACACAGAATACTTCAAATTGAGATACCAAAGAGGCAATACGAAGGACAGACTACATTTATATAACCTATTTAACGACCGAAAGAAAAAAGACCAAACAAAGATCTACAAACCATTACACAGAAAACTAAAGATCGAGCAACACAAACCCCACTAAAAACCGGGGGTGAACTCAGCTGCTCCGGAAGGGTGAGAAGATATGTTATGTACAAAGATTAGGACCATGAGGGTAGTCATTGTACTCACATATGTAAAATACTAGCACGAACGCATGGTATTACTAAGACGGGAGATGTTGGTCATAAAACTAGTTTAACCCTGCCCCTTTTTATTGAAGTGTCATTAACAAGTCAAGAGAGTGAGTGGTTTATTTTTATGTCAGCTCAGTGATAACGATCTTTCCTCTTTTTCTACGATTTTTCGATTGGATTTTTAAAAGTGTTTTGACAGTGATGATTTTTTTTTCATTTTTTTTTTAATACGGCTTAGATATACAGTAAAACCCCACTTTATTGCCCCTGGATTCACCGCCAAACTCGCGTATCGCCAAGAATTTCTACAGTCCCGTTTTCCGTATATATAACTTTTTATTTTGACATTTTTTAATTCCAGGTATTTATATCGGTGTTGGAGTCAGTATTGGAGTACTGTTACTCACTGTACTTATTGTAGTTATATATTGGAGAATCAGGTAAGATAATAATGTCGATGACTGACGTCGAGTGGACAATTTTCTGGTAGGGAGCACTCGATGCGGGCCATCATCATATTAACAGCAGTATGTTTTATGCATTATCCAATCTTGATCGACGAAACATGGTCCTCAAAATACTACTCACAAAACAAACGATCGAGCAACACTAACTCCACTAACAACGGGATGTACTCATCTAGTCCGTAAGGAATAACAAGTTCCCGCTTAACTAGTGGCACCCGTCCTGTTACTCTATTTAAAGAAAAATCGATCACAAGTATTGAAAGTAGAAAAGAAAGGATTGTTATACATGGCAAATTGAAAAACAAAAAAATACAACACTGTCGGAACAGTAGCAAGGTCCAATCCAAAAAATACACCACTGCCGGAACAGTAGCAAGGTGCAATCCAAAAAATACAACACTGTCGGAACAGTAGCAAGGTCCAATCCAAATAATACAACACTGTCGGACCAGTAGCAAGGTCCAATCCAAAACATACAACACTGTCGGAACAGTAGCAAGGTCCAATCCAAAAAATACAACACTGTCGGACCAGTACCAAGGTCCAATCCAAAAAATACAACACTATCGGACCAGTACCAAGGTCCAATCCAAAAAATGTAGTTAAATATGCAACATCGATACACCATAACTTATGAGACAAAATGGAACAAATTCATGGTCTTCAGTGGCACATTCATTCCTTAACGGCTTAGTACGTCATGGTAGAGTGTGGTAAAAATATTGGAGTGATAACTTCACCTTAATATGTATGTCCACTAAAACATATTGGAGACGCGTGCAAAATACTACTAAAACCTGGCTATGTCAGTTTAAATGAATTTTCTAGTAATTTCAAAAACAACTTTTAGCATCTATTTTTACTGCTACAATAAAATGATAATCAAGAAATACCACAATAACAGAACAGCTCTAAAAGTCAATAAAAATATTGTTGAAAATCTAACACACATGCGTCTGCCCTCTTAGTGACATAATTTGGTCATGCAAAAAAATCATTATTCCAATTATCCACGATGTTGGAATGTAGTCATGTATATGCTAAAACATTATTATATTTGGAGGAACTAATTTGTATATAAATTTCAGGGCAACTTCTTCCAATAAACAGACAAAGACTGATTTCAATAACAAAAACGTTTCTCCAGAATATGACACTGCGCTACCCGAAACCAATGATTCAATTGACAATTATTCTATAAAACCAGATGGCGTGTATGATGTAGCAACCCACAAACAAGAAGCAACTGGACATACATCACGAAATCAAATCACAGAGACGAATTATTTTGTAAAACCCGAAGGGGTGTATGACGTAACTACGACAAATCAGGGATTAGTAGCTAGGGGAACTTTGGCCGATGACGCAGACAATAATTATGGCTATTCTATAAAGCCTGATGGTGTATATGATTCAGCCAATCAAATGCAAGGATCTACAGAGGTCAAAAATGTGTGTGATAACATAGACAATAATTATGGCTATTCTGTAAAACCTGAGGGTCTATATGATTCAGCCAATCAAAATCCAGGATCTGCACAGACCAAGACGTTATGTGAAGACGTACAAAACAATTATGGTTACTCCATAACACCTGAGGGTGTATATGATACAGCCAATACAAATCAATAATTTATTAGGACGATGACGTAGAACAAAACTATGCCTTCTCTATTTAATCCAATCGTGTTTATGCTTCATCCAGAAAATTCTACCATAAAATGAACAAATTCATGTGTGATAATATAAAATAACATACAGCGATGAAGACTTTTCTTAATCTAAATGTGTATTGCTTTCGACTATTGATAATTCATTAAAGGCAGCATAGAAAACGAAACAAGATGTGGGGCCGTCGTGGTCGTAATCGTAGGGGCCGTCGTGGTCGTGATCGTAAGGTATTTGGATTTTAAATTATCCATGCAATACTTTAAACATATTTTATTGTCATACAAAACAAGACAAATGGATAAGACACAAGTTGTAAACTTATGAAGTCTTCTCCGGTACATATATAAACATTAGCAATGACAATATATTACAAATACAGATAAAATGAATAACTACTACAGTAAAAATTGAAGATAACATAACAGGACAAAAACAGTTCTATTGGTTGGGATATAAGAGTCAGTTTTGTATAATATTTATCTTTAAACACAAATACGGGAACATATATACAAAGTCGTTGTCGTCTGATGTGTATTCAATATATAAATTTACTGGACAAATCTTTTAGAGTTAACAATGTATTTTTGGACGAGCAAGAACAGTTTAGAGTTTTTGTCGTTTTCAAAAGAGGCATTTCCAAATAATATATTTTCGATGCTTATATCAAAACCCAAATTACACATGCCACGGAATAGTTGTATTCTGTGTTCATTATATATATTACATCTTAAAAAGAAATGGTCCACAGACTCGATGTAATTTCCACAATCACAATTACAAGAGGCAATTAAATTACATTTGAATAGATCACATTTGAGGCTACTACATTTTTGACGTAAGCGTGCATGTAATATATTAGCAATTCTAATACCAGTAGAAAAATATAATGGTGGTTTGTCAGGTATACTATAAACTTTTCGTATTTCGTTTTTAAACATTTGTTGGCAAGGAGAATTTCTCAAGTCTGTTGGCAGATTGTTCCAGAGTCTAATAGTACTTGGGAAAAAAGAACTTTGATATAAACTAAGCCTTCCTGGGGGAATAGTGAAGTTTTTAGAGTTTCGTAAGTTATAGTTGTTGGTTTGACCCACCGTAATAGGTAATAAATCTTGAAGATAATCAGGTGATTGGCCACTGACGATGTCATAGAATAATGAAAGTTTTCTTTTTTCACGCCTAACTGAAAGTT
>MJUT01060724.1:1014868-1027244 GCA_002080005.1 Gigantidas platifrons
AATTGGCGAATAACATAATAACTAAATATTCCACCAGGGGTCGTTTTTATTTTTCACAATTGTTGCTGAGAACTACTTTATCCTCTGTGTAAGAAAGATAAAAATCCGTCATTGGATGAGTCTGAATCAGACTCAGGTAAACGGGCATTGGGAATAAAATGTGTTAAGGTAGGGAGAGAAAGAGGTGGTGGTTTATAAACTGTTGGCCTAACAAGGGCCACCTTTTTGTCTTTCAACCTATATTTTCTTACGGCTGCCTTCTCATCTTCACTCAAGGGGATTAGGGGTGTGAATTAGCTGTCGACGTGGTTATCCTTTGGGTGAAGATTTGTAAGAGTCTTCTGTGTGTAAGAGCAGCCATGACCTACAAGAAAGTGACAATGATTTAAGGAAGTGCACAGAATAAAATGAAATTGTGCAGAATGCAATATAATAATAATAATAATAATATTTTATTTCCCAATCAAGGGCTAAACTACAAATATATATATAAAGGGGTAAGAGTTGTTTGATTGATAGATAGACACAACAATACAATAGTACAGCAATATGTATGAACATATACAAATATATAAAAAACAATGTATATTAAAATATATGTTAAATTGGTTAACAGTAATATAAGGCATGTTTTCATATAGAAACCTACCAACAGATTGAAGGATTTCTTGATGTTCACAGGTTAGGATATAATATAATTTCTGATTATTTGATAATTTGGTGAAATGTTTCACTTTAGATGAAATAAGTTTGAACAACTCCTCTCTTGTGTTACTGAGTTTGTCACATTTGATTAAAACGTGTGATTCGTCCTCTATCTCATTGTCATCAGATGAGAAATTTAATATGATCATTAAGATGAAACCTTAAAATAAACACAATATGACTTTCAATTAATTTTTTAAACTCCCAAGTCATATCAGAATTTCTCTCTTTATATCACCTGGCTAACAAGAGGTTATTAGAACATATCTTTATTCTCATAAACCATGTATGTAGATGCTGTTTCATATGATATCCTTTTCAATAAAAATGGCCAATCCAGGTTGTCCATCATTAAAATCAGAAAATCATAATGGAAAAGTTGTCCTCAATAAATTGAGTACTAAAACTTGTAGCAATTCAGCAGGTTTGATTTTCGGTTCAGATAAAGCTTCTAAAAAATACATATTTTGTATGGCAAAACCAACGAGTGAAATGAAACCGTATATTTGAAAAGGCTAGACATATTATTAATGAATTATATTTTAAACTATCCTTAATCATTTCAAGTGTTTTGGCAAATGGCAATTAAGAATGGAAATTGTCAACATATACTGTTATTCTCATTCTGCCTAATTTTATTATTATTTACAATTTAAAAAAAAATGCATAAAATATATAAAAAAAAAAAAAAAAAAAAAAAAAATTACACACCAGGGCGAATTTCAGGCGTTTGTAGTCTTTTTATCTTCTGTTGGAGTTTTAGACAATAGAAATAAAAGTAAAATTAGTTAATATTGATATGATCTGCATATTAATTTTCTAAAGTATTAGAAGATGTTAGCTTAAATCATATAGTTTGGTAGTTTAAGCGGGGCGGAGGGAGTAATCGAACTTTGAGCCGTCTGAATCGGATTATTTATATTATGATGCAAAATAACAACATTCGCGCAAAACGATTCTTTCAATATTTTGCGCAAGCGAGCCGCGGTCATAATTGAAATGGATATTTTATAAGGAGCGATAATCTTGAGTTCTGTCATAACCTCTGACATTTGTTTCATTCATACTATTTTATACTACGCTTACTACTGTATTACTATACCTGGGCGGCCAGCCAACACAATTACTACGATTTTGTTTTGTGACAGAAACAACAGTCACCTGGTAGATATGTTGCTCCACTCAGACACATTATTCTGATTCCGAGCCAAGCTGTCTTTAATTGTAATTTCTCCTTAATTCTGCGTGCTTATCATCTGATGAATTAAAAACATATGACCATAGCGCGTGTGATATCAAGGTCAAAATCGTAATTGACTTTTCCTATTTGAACGACATGGATCTAAGCGTCTTTTTTAAATGAAACATTGAGAATTTTTAGGGTTAAATAAACATGGATTTAAAAAACTAGAGGCTCAGATGAGCCTGTATCGCTCACCTGACATAACTAAGTCCTCTTAAGAATGTCTGCATGCCGAATACATCCAAGTTACTATTCAAATCCCATAGGGTTCTATGCTAAAACTATGTCTGCTCATGGCAGCCATCTTGGATGGAGGTCGTGGTCACCGGACACAATTTTAAAAGTATACTACCCAAGGACCATCCATGCCATGTTTGCTTTAAATTGAATGACTGGTTTCAGAGGAGAAGACTTTTGAACAATTTTCCCATAGGGTGCTATGTTAAAACTATGTCCGCTGACAACGGCCATCTTGGATGGAGGTTGGGTTCACAGGACATAATTTTGAAAGTTGACCACCTAAGAACCATTCATGCCATGTTTGCTTTAAATTGACTTGCTGGTTTCAGAGGAGAAGACTTTTAAACATTTTTTCCATAGGTTCCTATGTTAAAACTAAGTCGAGTCATGGTGGCCATCTTGAATTTCCTATCAGCAAACGATTCACAAGTTTAGCACAGGACCACCCAATGATCATTCCAGTAAAGTCACAATTTAATAGGCTTAGTGGTTTCTAACAAGAAGATTTTTAAAATTTCGACCAATCAGAACACATTATGGGCCCTGGCAGCCATGTTGGATTTCCGATCAGCGCCAAAAACAAACATCCTGTATATGACCATCTAATGAACATTTCTGCCAAGTTTGGTTCAAATCTGTTACGTGGTTTCAGAAAAAAAGATGAAAATGTGAAATTCCCCTAGGGCCCAATGTTAAACTAAGTCGAGTCATGGCGGCCATCTTGAATCTCCGATCGGCAAACGATTCACAAGTTTAGTACAGGACCACCCAATGATCATTCCTGCAAAGTCACAATTCAATTGGTTTAGTGGTTTCTGACAAGAAGATTTTCAAGGTTTCAACCAATCAGAACACATTATTGGCCCTGGCAGCCATGTTGAATTTTCGATCTACACCAAAAACACAAATCTGGTAGAGGGCCATCCAATGAACATTTATAGCAAGTTTGGTTGAAATCTGTTCAGCGGTTTCAGAGAAGAAGAGTTAAATATGAAAAGATTACGGACGGACGGACGGACGGACGGACGACGGACGACGGATACTTACCCATGACAAAAGCTCACATTGTCTTTGGCCAGGTGAGTTAAAAATGGGTGTGAATAAACATATCAGTATTTTAATGTTTTTTTTTTATTGTGTCCGGGTTAACACAGATCTTGGTTTTCATTGAATCTGCAATAGTGAAAAAGAGGGGTGGGGTGGGGTATATATGTGAATTGATGATGATATGAGGATGGTATCAATGGATTCTCGGAAAATATCAGCATTTTAATACTTTTGACACGGGGATTGTAAATGAACTGATACATGATAAAAACTAAAGACACGTACGTGAGTCATCATGCGTAAGGGAGTACATCTGTCATACTAAATAGGAGAGTCAATATTGTACGTCATCCGAAATTGAAATCTAGGTATGATCATACTAAATGTACAGACCGATGAAATCAGGCCCCGGCGCCATAAAACTTGAGAGTTTACTTAAGTCTGAGAATATTCTCAAATAAGGAAATACTCAAATTTGATTGGCTGAGAACACAGATTTGAGCAAAAAAACTCACGATCTGCCACATTCAATGATGTGTGACAAGGGTCGGATTAAAGCCAATGTATGTCCTAAGCACAGGTCAATCTTAGTGCTCCCGCACATTCCACTGACATAATGTAAAAACTAACATGATCTCAAGATAACAAGACTCAACATAGGTTTTTTCTTTTTAATTGTTCTAACATGTATTAATAAACCCTATAACAGTCATTAGTGTTTTATTTCATTTTTCCTACATTTAAAAAAAAATGGTGTGTTTTTGAGCCTAATATCTGGCTGATAAAATAAATTGCCTTGTGGTAAGATTTTCGTAGTGCTCTCTTGTCCCTTGATGCCCTGAGCACGTTCTTATTTTGCCTAAGTGTTAATCCAGCACTGTGTGTGACATAATAAAAACTGAAATATATCTTCAGAAACAAATTAATCTATAACAAATATTGATTTTCAGCTCCCAGCATCTATTTAAATGGTAATTTATATTTGTGGGCATGGAATAAAAGAACGAAAACAAATTAAACATCTTAAAAAATTTACAAACCTTTGAATGAATGGTATCCAGTAGTCTTTACAGTGCAGTGAATTGCAAATACAACATTTTAGGGTTGCTTCCCTTTCCCCACACTGATCACAACTGAAATATATATAATAATAAAACAATAATAATAAAAATGGCAAAACATGTGTTCTTGTAAAAATAAAATGAATTAAACAATAAATTAAGAATTACTTTGGGAAAATTTCTCTTCAAAACTATAAATAATACATTAGCACCATTAGAAATTTTGCAAAACAATTTTCATAATTTATAGTTGTTTTATCTTAAATAATCAAAAGAAATGAAGAGTTATAATAATAAGACTATAACCATGCTACTTACATGTTAATTTTTAATCCAATGTTCTTACAATAAAAATGCTTATTTCCATCACATTAATTCATCAACATCTGAGACAGAATATACAAAGAACTGTGTATTTTCCACGAAACTGACCTCCCAAAAACGATTAGCTACCACATGTGGTACAAACAGTTCTTCATCATTGTCAGATTCATTTCCTGGTCAGACACATGAGATAAATATCATTAAAATTATCATCTGTTTCAGATTCTATTTCTTACACTCTATATTAACATTTGTTATTTTCATGTACTGCCTGGAGGCATTTTGTCTTCATAAGTATGGTTCTACTATAGAGACCTTTTCTGGTTTTTTTTCCTAGGAACTGGAAAATAAAGTTTCTAGTCAGATAGAAATATTTCTGCAAGGTAATACTCAATTCCGTGACCCCTCCCCCCCTAGCGAATAGATCATTTCAATCATATTCTTCTATTGTTTTATTTTCGTGTTCAGTGTCTTATTTTCGTTTTAAAAGATGCACTCGACTCGTAGCCGCAAGTGATAAAGTTTACCAGTTTACCAGTTGCCTACCCAGGGTCGGTGGTTCTCTCCGGGTATTCCGGTTTCTTCCACCACTAAAACTGGTCGCAACGATATAGCTGAAATATTGCTGAAAGTGGCGTTAAGCACACAAACAAATAAATCAATCATTTTCGCTTTTCTGATCATTTGTATCGTAAGAATTTCATATATTCTTACATATATAGATGATGTAATTCAACTTGCAACATATAATACGCATTTTTCCTTTGATGTTTTTATGCAGTAATCAACTTAAAAATAGTGAACTTTTACAAACCATGGTCTAACATGAATATCTTGATGTTATTCCATGACTTTGACGTCATAGATCTGTTATTCCATGATTTTGACGTCGGATCTTGATGTTATTCCATGATTTTGACGTCATGTTATTTCTGTTACAAAACATATGGATCTTACGAATGAACTTATTTAAACCAACTCATCCTTCGGATTCGTTGGTTTAAATAAGTTAATACGTAAGATCCATGGTATATATATAATACTTCAACAAAGGATTCATCAGCAACAGCATATTTGTGCACAAACACAAGTGCACAGAGTAAGTATTTTTGCGTTCCTTAATACTTTGTGATAAGGGTTGCGTTCAATATCGTAGCAGCTAGCCTAGCTGCTAGGTAAAATAGCCATGACGTTATTGAACGATTAGCTACGTATCAGTGCTAGCAAATATGGCGCCAATCATATAGAATAATTTCTTGGAACATTTTAGCTAATCGTATTTGTGTAGATACAGTACCGGACCAGTTAGGATTTCCGGTAACCAGTTAGCAAATTGGCAAACAATATTTTTTCATGTTGATATACGCTTTTAATTTGAAAATAAAACGGCTATCAATCCAAATGATAAATTCATTTCATGTTTATGAATAGTGAACGGATACGATAAATCAATCTTCCATTGCTAGATCAGATCCAAACGGTAACCGATCCCGATATTATGTTCCAGTTGTCACGTCAGGTGCAAATCAAACGAAATCGAACCTTTTTGTTGAAATTTCTGTCAGACATCAGGTCCACCGGTGATTAACAAATAGCCTGACCTTGTTAAAATCAGCCCCCTCGGCCCGGCAGGTCCGACGGTTTTGAACAACTCTGTCTTATGTAAATACATTTACTAGTCTTTCAAAATTTAATTTTAATGGAATAATAATGATGCCTTGTCCGCTTGTTTTACATAATTTGTAGATCATAAACTTTTTTTTCTTCTTTTTGTTTAACCAAAACAAGTTAAAGACTGTTGTGTGAATTGTTTTAATGCCATTCAAAATAGCTTTATACCTACCTACTACACGGTGCCGATATTCGAAACCCTTTTTTTCTCGTAAAATCGGCGTTAATCATTCCCGATACTGACAACATTTCTTTCGAAGTTTAAATGTTGATAGTGCATAGTAGTTCCAATAGATGAGGGGGCCGTCGTGGTCGTGATCGTATGGTAGTTGGATTTATTTATAACTATCAATGCAATCTGTGTCTATCACCACTAGCGTTGTGAGTTTGAATCCCGATCAGGCGAGGTGTACTCGACACAACATTGTGATACAGTTTGTCAGTAACTTGCCACAGGTCGGTGGTTTCCCCCGGGTACTCATGTTTACTCCAGTAATAAAACTGACCGCGACGATATATAACTGAACTATTGCTGAAGAGGCATTGTGAATTTTGATTCACATCTGACGGAACATTACAATAATTTTGCTTGATGTTTATTGTATCAATGAAATGTTATTATTTTGCTTTGCTTGTTACAACCAGGGGCGGATCCAGGGGGTGGCGCACCCAGCGCCCCCCCCCCTCCCTAAAATTGGAAAAAATATGATTTTTTTGCGTAAAATCGTGATTATGAAATACCCCAAAAATGTTCGCTCCTCGCTCGGCGCGATTATTTTAAGTGCGCCCCCTATCTTGTTATCCTGGATCCGCCCCTGACAACTACCCCAAAACCACGACGTGAGAAATTGTAGAAAATAAAAGCTCTTTTTTTTATTGCAAAAACGTTTAAAATGCATAAATATTATAAAAAAAAAAGTTTTTTTTTTTTTGTTATAATATTTGGTCTATGAGAAATGATCACACAGGCGCTTGTGTAGAGTCAAAAATATGCTCGCTGGAATTTAGGTCAAGTTTTTCTTGTCAATTATGAAAACGATCCCCTTCAGTACTTTCACTCTCTAACAGGGAAAATAAGGACAAGAGAAAGAAAACAGTGTCCGTGACTCCATCCTCCTTAGACAACCAACTTATTTATATATCGATTTCCCGCTAGTTTGTTTATTTACAAATCAACAAAATATTACCTACATTGTACCTGTAGAAGATCTATACATTTATAAATTACACAGGAAAGAAGCGTTGTCATAATCGGAAAGGAATTAATGATTAACGACAATTGTATCGGAAAGGAGAGCGTTACGAATATACACCTTGTACTACTTATATCTAGTATGCTGTTTTATATTTTGCTTTTTTGAGGGGAACATTATTAAAATTTCATTTATGAATCTTTGTATAAGATATCAGAAACATTATTTGTACTAAATTAGTAATTTGAGCTTGTCGTTTCAGATCAGATTTTTTGTACTCTATGCGGTCATGTGTTTTGCCAGATCAACAAATGATTGTAGAGAACCTTACTAACATCATTCCTTGTTCTAATTTGCCCAGTAGTTTTGGTTCGTTTGTTTTATTGTGATTAATGCTACTTTCAACAATAGTTCAGTTATATTGTTGTGGGCAGTTCAATTGGTGGAGAACACGGGGGGGACAAGGGGAAAACCACCGACCTGTGGCAGGTCGCTGAAAAACTTTATCACATAATGTTGTACACCTCTTCCTGAGTGAGAGACGAACCCACAACATCAGAAAAAAAACTACACGTACCATTCCCCAACCGGTATATCTTCTACTAAATTACATTGTAATTACATTTTGTATTATAAAGGGAAGGATTAAATTATTGAAGCATTTTCTGATCAGATAACAGTCACAGTAGCTGACTTTTTATATAAATCGTATTGTACAGTACCTGTACCTTCAGACAGTTTCATACGAATTTCAAATACATTTTTGTTAAGTATGTGCATGTTATTTACAAAAATGTGTATAATTACAACATTTTACTCATCAAGCTAAGTCAAGTGCACATTATGTCATGTCCGACATCTTGGGATGGCCGTAATTTACAGTTACGGTCATCAGCTTTACCCCAGTGAATATTTCTTTGGTTAAAAAATATATATTGCCTTGGAGGGCAGGAACAGTAAATAATCTCTTCAGCTGATATGTATATTGGCACAAGTGTTTGAGTACAGAAGCCTGCAAGAGCCCCTTCCCCCAACCCCCCACCCCACTCCCTCCACTAAATTTGCATAAATATCATGCTTTCTAATATTAATTTTGTCATTTATGTGTGTCATATGTATACCAATAAAGTCGAGCTGGATATTGATGGGAAACTTTCAAATATTGACAGTAAGAATGTCATAGACCATAGGGCACTAATAAATGACAAATATTAGAAAACATGATATTTATGCAAATAGCAGTATATATACAATGCGTGTGCACTGTCGAAGCATACAGGTAATATGTGTATGAGGCTTAGAAACGGGGGAAAAGGCGAGGCTTCACCGAGCCTTTTCCCACGTTTCGCACCGAATACACATATTTACCTATATATATGCTTCGACAGTGCACATGTATTGTATTTATCCTGCAATTTTAAATCGCAAATAAACGTTTATTGGACGATGATAAAAGTATTTGAAATAATATTGTTTATGTATTTGAAAACAATATCCCCCAATGTGCCCCGATGAGTTTGCCAAATATAAAATTTTATTCTATTTATAACTGACCAATATAAAAAAAAATATTGGGCAGGCTATATTGGTCGTAAATGCTATCATTGAAGGATAAATACCAGAATATACTGACAATTTAAGGTACCACAATTCGAAATATATGTCTAGCCTTAAATCAATATTACCGTGATGATGTTTATTGTTTATAAAAATAAAATACATTTTTGTATACCGCGACATCTGTCATATGAAATACACTAATAGTAATAATAGGTCATTTGGGTCATTTTCAAAAAATGTATCCTTTTGAAATTGCAAAGTTGAAAAAAAAAACAATTTGCTTAAAACATCATATTTATTAAATGAACAAAACAAATGATTCTTCTTGAACAACATACTAAAATATGCAATCTTAATGCCATTATATGAAAATATTATTGACAAATTTTCGACAGATGGTGCATTATTTTGTCTATCCTGTTACCAAAGTCAAGAGAACTTTGTGACTATTAAGAGACAAAATGTGTAAAATATGTAACTTATTTCTCAAAGATATGTTAGTGGTCTTTCAGAAAACAATTAAAAAATATCTAATTTCTTTGCAGTGACAAAATAAATATGTACTTAATATTGCGTCCTGAAAAAAACGGCTAAACATAGATTTTTTATTGCTGTAAAAACGACTACAGGCAATACAGATCCAATTGAAGCACGTACTTACATTCAGTTTATATTTGTCGTTTGAATCAATCTAATGTGAAGTGCCTTTGTTACATATAAGCTTAGTAAAACGCTATTGTTTATGGTAACAGGAACGGACATTTATACATCCTGTTACCAAATCAGTCTGCCCTTTTACTTTACATGGTAACAGGATAGACAAATTTATATGTTTATTGATGCTGTAGTGAAATAACTGCTCCTGTAAATCTGTGTTTGCTTTTTTGGTGAAGTATGAAATGTTCCACACCTTGTAATTAAAGTACATATCATAACACACTTTCAACTATTTGATTAGATTCGCAGATACATAATTGTCTATCCTGTTTCCAAATTAGTCTATCCTGTTACTTTATTCATGAGGATAACAGGATAGACAGTATCAGGATAGACAAATTTATATGTTTATTGATGCTGTAATGAAATAACGGCTCCCCGTATATCGGTGTTTGCTTTTTTGGTTTAGTGTTCTTTGTTTCCAAACAGTTAAGGGCCATTTTAAGGATATAATTTCGTGCTTAGGTATAAATTTGTTGGTAACAGGATAGACATTTTAAAAGAGTACGCTCTCATTTTTATTCACTTTTCTTGTTATAATTTTGTTCCCTTTTCTTCTAACGTTCTAACGTTTTGGTTGCCATTTTGACGACGATGTGTACTTCTGGTGTCATCATAGAAGAGTTCCGTATTTGCAGGGAGAAATCATTGTTGTGTGGATCTTCTATCGGTAACAGGATAGACATGCATTTCGTGGACGCAAGCATAATTTTGTTTTTTTATAAATAAATGCAAAAATAACTTGAAGACTTTAATTTCTTGTTAAAATTCATTTAAAAATGATTCAAATAATTCATTTTCCCAATCTGAAAACATACTAAAAATCATTGAAAAATTAAGTGCAAACATGACACCCTCATCCCGGACACACATAAATTGCTCAAAAAATGAGCTTCAAATTTATTTAATTTTGGGTTAATAGGAGTAAATTGTATTCAATTTAGATGTGCCGACTCGAAAATAATGCGAACTTTTGTTTAAACACGAAAAATTAATGCTTTCGTATCAAAATATTTGTTTAACATAGGTGGACAGGAAAAGCGACATTTTTTGAAAATGACCCATTTAGTGATACACAACTACATGTAAACTGATCGACACAGTATACACATTATATAAAACCGTTTACGCATGATAGCTTACAAATATCAACATAAGGTACACATTTTTTCAGAATTACCTTTTTTCCATTCATAAAGAAAATTAAAGTTGATTTCAGTTGATCCATCTTCTAAGTTCTAAATTTTATTTCCCCAGATTTCACAAACACTACTAGTAGTTGTTCCCAATTTTGAACCAGTCGTATTCTTCATATTCCTCCTACTAACGAGGAGCACATCATATGATCTTCACAACTTGTCGACCCTGTATGTGATAAGAGTACGATCGATATTGATCCAATATCAATGCTCATATCATAATCATCATTTTTGTTCCCCCATTCGATTTTGTATTCTCTTTATTGCATTTTTAAGTATTTTTTTTAGCAGAGACGTACGGAAAGTAGGGGGAGGCTTTAGGAATTCACCGGGGAGTGGGGGTGTGGCACGCTTTCAAACATAGCAAACAAAAACAAGGTCACTTGGCTTCACATCATATCCAAGAACTTAAATGCCCATTTCTAAAACTGAACCTGTGTTACTTCCGTTCTAAAATTTCAGCTTTTCTGATCTTTTGCACTCTCTTTCTCCTACTACCCCTAAGGAGATATTAATCTTATGTAAATACATTTACTAGTCTTTCAAAATTTAATTTAATGGAATAATAATGATGCCTTCTCCGCTTGTTTTAAATAATTTGTAGATCATAAACTTTTTTTTCTTCTTTTTGTTTGTTTGTTAAAAACCAAGACAAGTTAAAGACTGGAAATTGTTTGAATCCCATTCAAAATAGTTTTACCTATCTACTACACGGTGCTGATATTCGAAACCCTTCCTTTCTCGTAAAATCGGCGTTAATCATTCTCGATACTGACAACGTTTCTTTCGAAGTTTAAATGTTGATAGTGCAATGGATGAGGGGGACGTCGTGGTCGTGATCATATGGTAGTTGGATTTATTTATAACTACCTATGCAATCTGTGTCTATCATCACTAGCGTTTTGAGTTCGAATCCCGATCAGGCGAGGTGTACTCGATACAACATTGTGATAAAGTTTGTCAGTGACTTGCCACAGGTCGGTGGTTTCCCCCGGGTATTCCTGTTTACTCCAGTAATGAAATTGACGGCCACGATATATAACTGAAATATTGCTGACAGTGGCGTTAAAGACTATCACTCATTATCCACCCAATGGATGACACGTATTAATTAATTGTACGACAATGAAGAGGCATTGTGAATTTTGATTCTCATCTGACGGAACATTACAATAATTTTGCTTGATGTTTATTGTATCAATGAAATGTTATTATTTTGTTTTACTGCCTCAATACCACGGCGTGAGGAATTGTAGAAAATAAATACCCATTTTTTTTTATTGCAAAAACGTTTAAAATGCATAAATATTATAAAAAAGAGTTTTAGAATATTTGGTCTATGAGAAATGAATATATACTCAGTGGCGCATACAGAGAGGGGCGGAGGGGACGTTCGCCCCCCTCCCCCCCTCTAAA
>MJUT01060724.1:1035216-1046344 GCA_002080005.1 Gigantidas platifrons
TCATTTTTAAGAGAGAATTGATTTGAAATGAGTGACTTATTTTCATCTTTATTGATATGTACAATAATTAAAAGAATTTTAAGTACATTTTTGTACTGTTTCTAAATTTTACAAAAATCTTGTAAAATGGGCGTTGACAGAGATGTTGTGTAGCGTAGCAGGAACGACAAATCATGATAAAGAATGGGGCGCTGAACGTAAGGCAAAGGGAATGGTGGTGCAGGGTATCAATGGTGTGAGTTCAAATCCCGTCGAGGGAAGAACAAATATTTGACAGCTTCAAAATCTAAATCTAACACTGTTTTGTTTAATTTTCAGACGTATATATATATATTTATACTGCAATTGGTAACTTTATATCATTGATAAAGGGGGCCGTATACACTTTTGCTTTATACAATGTCCTGTATAAAGCATTTAGGCCACCCTTTTTTGGAACTTTTGCTTTATACTGGACAATGTCCTGTATAAAGCATTTTTTAAATGGGGCCCATGACGGGGAATACGAATTCGAATTATTTGTTTTATATAGAAAAGTGAGAGAAAAAATATAGTATTGCAGTATAAAGACAATATAGGTAGCCTCGCAGTACCCCTGTTTCTTAGCCTAATCCAAATAGATCTCATATAAAAAGACACCATACATATATTGTCTAAATATACTCCATTTGCAGGTGGTGTTATAATGCGACTTAATGTGAATATAAGTTTTCATCGAGTTGAATTGTGATTTGTAACGGAGTTTTCTAAACATGAGTTGTACTTAGCATTCATTTGAGTAAGGGGTTGTGAAAATAGTTCCGGGCTGATGTGATACATACCGACTTGAGTGTAGGCGATATATAATGATGGTTGCACATGATCATAGCATACATGTACATTATATTAAATTTCACCAGATTCAAAGGTGACCTTAATATTTTACAGGATATCTGAAATAAATGTATGACTTGTTTATTTGTTCAATTGTAAACATTTCTTTATTCCATTTGAAGCATTGTTTTACTTTCAGACTTCAGAATGCATCTGCTTTGACAACGTTGCAGTCAGTAGACTCAGTCAGACCGAAGTATGTACGGCTATTAGATGTCCAGGGAATAAATTTGACCGTTGTGGCAATACTGGAACAAATGAATACGTACTATATGAAAAAAGTATTATTTTTATTTATTGTTTTATTACACATGACATTATGAAGAGAGGAGAGTTGGTATACCATTAACCGGTTTAGCCCCGCCATATTTGTTGTGTCTGTCCCAAGTCAGAACTTATATTTCCAATACCATATGACGGTGCCTTTTATATGATCAATGCTTTGAGTTGAGAGGTCATTGTTCGTTTTGTTGACAATAGTGAATCGTTGGCCATCACTTTTTGAACGTTCTGTTCATAATTTGTTATTACTGTAGCATATGACGTAAAGCAACATACTAAATTTAGATGTAGTATATTATTTAAATGTATATTATTTACGGCTTCCCTGATTGCCACTTTGATATCTTCATACTTTTCTTACATGGTAAATTTCTTAGGCAAAATAAAAACGGTTCGAATTCGAGGTAACAGAAATAATGTTTCAGCAATATTTCAGTTATATCATGATGACCGGTTTAATTGGTGGATGAAACACGAATACCCAGAGAAAACCACTGATCTGACGTTAGTCAATGGTAAACGTTAGTTGTATCAACTATACCTCAGTACGGACTGGAAGAAAATTAACAAACGTTAGTTGTGATATGCACTGGTTGCATAGGTAGATGTTAATCCAACTACCATAGCCTATATTTAACAACTATCATATCGTAGCTAAATACGGGTTACATTTGCTTCAGACACTCTTAACATTAAGGTTGGTCCTGGTCGTCCTTAGGACGAACTTTATTAATAAAATCAACATGGCACTACTGTTTCTTCTCTGTCACCAACAAAGACACGAACGAATAACAAGTCGCAGGTTTCCAACACACAAACAACCCTCCTGATCACCTTAGTCATGGGGACCGATTGTCATATTTTCCAAATAAGACAGGAAAAAAAGATATGTTATAGTGGAGTTATCCCTCTTTGTACTGGCTCTCTCCTCTCCTACGTATGATCACGTATTTGTTCTTAATCATTTTCAATTACATTATATACAATCAGTGTGTATGGTAGATTGCATGTGATGTACTACTGAGTATACTATCAATTAAAATTATTGACATTTACTGTTTATAACTGTATTAATCATAATTGTTATATTTATGTAACTGCCCCCTGTGAGACCATGATTGGATTAATAAATATTTGATTTGATTTTATGTTTGGATATTGTATGAACTTTGTCATGTTTGTGATTTGTATTGATTTATATGCTCTACATGGGCCCTTTAATTAGGAATAAAGAATGTATTATTATTATTAGGCTACAGACTGTCTAGGAAGAGTGGGTCAGTAAAAGAGTGAGTGATTGTTGTTTAAAGCCAAATAAACTATTGTTCAGCTATATCATGGCGATAACCAATTACATTTTGATGAGATGATGATGTCCACTTTGTACTAGACCACACTCGTAGTTGGAGTTCTATAGTGCTAACCCACAGTCAGTGGGTAGACATGCCGCTACACTCGGACACATTATTAAGACTTCGTGGCAACCCGTTTTTACTCATACTGATTAATACTGCGTGTTTAGCGCAGAAGCAGTGAACACAAATTTTATAGCCACCGGTACTTCGATCCCACCGAACCGCAACGCGAGTACTCTAACCATTACACTACCGACAAAACGTCATATCCGAAAAATAATGTATTTCTGAATGGATGATGTTTGGAGAACGATTACGAAAAGTGTATTCGAAAGTTTTATGTGCGTAATCCCTGGTAACTTTATTGTTAGATGCAAAACGGATCACTTCAGCTCTAACTTAGATATGTACATGTTCGTTGTCCACTAATTATAAACTATCATTATATAATTGCAGCTGAATATATTAGCAGCACGTGTATGGGACGAACTTATTATAATGAAAACAGTTCTGGTGACGGTTTCATACTGCAGGGATCTGTATCCGATGATATATGCAATGACAATAGGGAAAAGTACATATGCCAAGGTAAGTTTTATTATCTATATTAACAGTATAACAACGTATCCAGATATTTAGTGCTCTTGGTGCATTTCTTGAATAACCTTCATCAGGTATGCTCAACGTTAAAAGATTGAAAACCCAATTATTTTGAAATCTTTTTTGAGGGGGGGGGGGGACAAAATGCCTATACAGGATAGCATACATCGTCTAAGGTTAACTGTCCCATTATTTGCATCTATTGTGGTTAATTCTCAAAATTCATAGCTTAGTATCTACATATTGCTCCCTCTCTCTCCCCCTCCCCTGAGGGTGTCCCTGACTCTGAGCAACCCATCTGCTGGGTGTAAGTAACTAATCGAGTATAACACACAGGGGCATGAATGCGCGCCTCGTGCTAGAAAGACGCCTCGTAAAAGACAATAAGCGGAAGTCACGTGGCAGAAGTTCCGTATTGAGCACCAGTGTATCAATAGAAGTAGTAGTGTGTGAGCGGTTGTAAGACAACAGTTTCTGACTCATTCATAATCTTTAACATTATAATCTATTGACATTGACCGTACCTGATGAAGGCTATTACAATAACGTATCATGCGCACTAAATTAGATATCTACGTTTTTTATTCTTTCAATTGTCAAACAAATTTAGTGTTTGTTACCTAATATCATTTGTCGACAAATATAGCTTTATTTGTATAACTCTAGAGGGCGAAGCCTCAAGTGGACGATCAATGTCAATGTGAAATGAAAGTTATAATGGTGTAACCCGATAAGTTTGCCAATGTTTCACGAACTGTAAGTGGATAAGTGATATTCTACTTTTTCAATTTGTTGTAATGTCATGATGAGCTGTTACGAAAAGTGTGTGATTCCGATACATTGTGATACGGTCACATTAATCTTTTAACTATGAGTGTACCGGATGAGGGTTATTGCTGAAATGCGTCATGCGCATTAAATTAGATATCCACGATTTTATTATATCAAGAGAATTCTACCTACTAGTAACTATGATACAACATCTATTGTCTCGTCACACTGTCACCGTAATAACTACACGACTTGCTGTATATAGCTGTAGTACTACTGATGTTGTGTGTTCGAATCTCGATCAGGGCGAGCTGTACAACATTATGTGATAAAAGTTTGTAGGTGACTTACGACAGGTCAGTGGTTTTCTTCGGGTCCTCCGGTTTCCTCCAACAATAAAACTGACCGCCACGATATACTAAAAGTAACTGAAATATTGCTGAAAGTGGCGTTAAGCACCATTAAACAAACAACTTAGCAATGTAATACTACTTTGGTCACATAAATCTACAAACAATCAATCAATCAATCATAACATATCATAGTAAATATATACTAATAGAATGAAAACCAAAAACACCACACTGACGGAACAATTCCTTAATCCAATAGAAAAATCGTAGAAATAGGCAATATCGATACCCTTAAAACAAATACACGACCGCTCACTTCTCTTTCTTGATACAGGCACTTCAATTAAAAGTGGTCGGGCTAAATTAGTTTTATAGGCACAAACCTGGATAAAATGGGGGGGAATATACCGTCAGAAGAGTTCCAATATTATATAGAGAAATCGTAGAATCAGAGGCACAAGCTCACATACATGACCGCACACTTTCCTTGCTTGATACAGGAGGTGGTGGGGTCAACCTGAAATATATCTACATAGTTTTCAAAGAACGTAGTATCGAATGTCTACATATATGAATCATTTAATCGAAAACATTCATTGCTTATAACTGATTACTGTAACATATGTTTGTTTTCTAGTTGGTGATACCGTGGACATTGTATGCAGTTTAGATATGATGCTTTCAACTGAACCAGAAATAGTGTCGACAAATTCGGTTAACACAAAAGAAGTGGTGTCAACGAATTCGGTTAACACAAAAGAAGTGGTGTCAACTAATTCGGTTACCACAAAAGAAGTGGAAGAACTTGGTCCTAAACCAAATGATGAAACATCAAATTCTGGTAAAAGAAGCATTTGATTTTAGCTGTGAAAAAAATTAATAACTTCTTAAAACCTAAAAATAAAACATTACAAGAGGAGTTTGGGATTCCAAAGGGGTAATCAGAAGTCGTATATCGAAGAACGGACAATGCCATAGCCAAAAATAAAGTGGAAAAGATAAACAATGTTCCATAAAACACTACACAGAATACTTAAAATTGAGATACCAAAGAGGCAATACGAAGAAGTACAGACTATATAACGACCAAAAGAAAACAGGACAAAGATCTACAAAACACTACACAGAAAACTAAAGATCGAGCAAACCCCACTAAAAACCAGGGGTGAACTCAGGTGCTCCGGAAGGGTAAGCAGATATATTATGTATAAAAATTAGGACCATGGCGTTCTTATCAACAAAGCGCTAATCCAGTTATATGTGAGGGTAGTCATTGTACTCACATGTGGAAAACACTTTCCCGAACGCATCGAATTACTAAGACGGGGGATGTTGGTCATAAAACTAATTAAACCCTGCCACTTTTTAATGCAGTGTCATTAGGTCAAGAGAGTGAGTGGTTTATTTTTATGTCAGCTAAGTGACAACGTTTTACCTCTTTTTTTGCGATTTTTCGATTGGATTTTAAAACTGTTCTGACCGTGAGGAATTTCTTTTATTTTCATTTTATTTCTATTAGGCTTAAATATAACTTTTTGTTTTGTTTTGACATTTTTTAATTCCAGGTATTTATATCGGTGTTGGAGTCAGTATTGGAGTACTGTTACTCACTGTATTTATTGTAGTTATATATTGGAGAATCAGGTAAGATAATAATGTCGATGACTGACGTCCAGTGGACAATTTTCAGATGGGGAGCGCTCGATGCGGATCATCATTATTTTAACAGTAGTGCGTTTTTATACTTGTCCAATCTTGATTGCCCATTCGGTTTTTCCTGAAAACTACTGAAATATTTATACTTTATAGCAAAAACATTACAAGACAAAAAACAAAAGGGGGGTCTAAGCATGGCCGCCTAGTTCCACACGACACGACTACACCGCCTCCTTTTTCAATCTTGTACACCTGTGGCTGTTTTACAAAATTAAAGTCCAATTAATGTGTTATTTCGAATTGAATATTTAGTTCTAATAATACGTGTCTGATTTTCTATGCTGCATCGACCGGTGAAAAAGATATCTTTTTATAACATTATAATGAATTTTGTTCAACGGTTAAAAGATCAAATTTATATTACATTGGTGCGGAATATTGTTATGAGGTTTGAACGAAACCACGGGTGCTGTTTTTGTAGTTTTTTTAGTTTTTGTGGTCCTTTATTTGTCTTTTCGTCCTTCTTCTGATTGACGACTTGATTGTATCTTTTGACCATTGTATTGTCTGTCCTTTGATTGACGACTTGATTGTATCTTTTGACCATTGTATTGTCTGTCCTTTGATTGACGACTTGATTGTATCTTTTGACCATTGTATTGTCTGTCCTTTGATTGACGACTTGATTGTATCTTTTGACCATTGTATTGTCTGTCGTTTGATTGACGACTTGATTGTATCTTTTGACCATTGTATTGTCTGTCCTTTGATTGACCACTTGATTGTATCTTTTGACCAGTGTATTGTCTGTCCTTTGATTGACGACTTGATTGTATCTTTGGTATCTTCTTCCAACTTTTCTTATTTTACCTCTCAATTCTGTCACATGTTTGAGGTGGTTGGAATATAATAGTGTTTTAGGCCACTTTCAACAATATTTCAGAAATATCGTGGCGGTCAGTTTTATTGGTAGAGATAACTGGAGTACTCGTAGAAAACCACCGCGACCTGTGGAAAGTCACTGACAAGCCTAATCACATGATGTTGTATCGAGTACACTCGCCATGAACTGGGTTTGAACTCACTACTTTAGGAACTGATGGCACAGGTAGGTGTAAATCCAACTATCATACGATCACGACTACGACGGCCCCCACATGTTTGAGAGGAAATATTTATGAGAAACGGGTGTGAAGATATGGTTTGCGTTGGCTAAGAGATGTTGAACACTATTTTAGCAATATTTCAATTATATTTATATCATGGCAGTCAGCTTTACCAGTGTAGGACACCAGGGTACACGGAGCAATACAACTAACTGACCAGATAAAATTGAAATATTGCTATGAAAACAAATGAGTCTGAAGATACCATAGGTGTAATCAATAGCCGTAAATCAAAGGACAGACAATACAATGGTCAAAAGATACCACAGGAGTAATCAGAAGCCGTAAATCAAAGGACAGACAATACAATGGTCAAAAGAAAACGCACAAAAGAACAAAGAATGATCGACACACACACTACAGATTGAGCAACACGAACCCCACTAAAACTCGGGGTGAATTCATGTGCTCCGGAAGGGAATAAGCAGTTCTTGATCCATTAATGACATCTGTCATGTTACTCTTGTTACAAACACAGTGCTATGAATAAGGAGAGGACCGGATTGTGATTACTACAAACGGAACATTTCCGTGGTAATTTATGACACAGATATATACTGTAGCGGTTAAACATGTCATGGTGGTGACCGTAATATATCCTGCCCTATTAATAGTACTCGTCGTCCGTCAAGTTCCAGTATGAAAGGTCAGTTATGGACATATTGGAGACGTGTGTAATATACCACCAAACCTTGCTATATCGCCAGAACCAACAATTTCATGTCGACATAACTGAGTTTTCTAGTAATACCAAAATAACTTCTGGAATATATTATTACTGCTACTATAAAAACAAAAACATATCATACTCTATTTACAGAACAACTCCAAAGTGCAAAATCTAACGCACATGCACCTGCACATGCACTCTTAGTGACATTATGGTGGCATGCAAAGGGTTTATTTTCCAATTATGCATGATGTTGGAATGTAGTCATGGATATAATAGAACATTATTATATTTGGGGGAACTAATTTGTATATAAATTTCAGGGCAACTTCTTCCAGTACACAGACAAAGACTGATTTCAATAACAAAAACGTTTCTCCAGTATATGACACTGTGCTACCCGACACCAATGAATCAATTCACATTTATTCTATACTAGAAGCTCCCATGAGCCTGTAATCGCTCACCTGGTTTTAATTGAACACCTAAAGTTGATAGAAAATGGGAGTGTTACACATAATTTTGAAAGTGGGCCACCCAAACATCATTTCGACTCACATTTCTAAGCAAAAGATTTTGATGTGATTTTTATATCATAATATTCCAAAATGGGATAAACTGGCTGAGAAAATCTCACAGAAAAACCGCAGAGAATATATGTAAAACTAGTCATTGCCATGTAGCTGCAGTTAAAATTTGAGTTCATTTTGATTTGTATCAAGGGCAATGCAAAGTGTGGCGTATCCTCTCGCCCAAAAATTGACCCAGTGACCTTGACCTTTGACCAATAACCTAGAAAATCAATAGGGTTCCAGATGCTCTGAAGGACTAAGTATGTACCAAGTTTGGTCATAATCCATTGAAGGATGTTGATTCTAGAGTGTTCACAAGGACGATACGGAAGGACGGACAGTCGAGTTACTATATCCCTTCGCAAATTCGTGGGCAAGAGGATAGAGAAATTGACAACTAAAGAAATTTCTATTTTTAGTAACAGCAGCCATTATTAATGGAAGGCAGGGCTGTCTGACACAATATTGAAAGGGGACCACCCAAGGACCATTTCGGTCAACTTTGTTTTAATTTGGTTCAGCGGTTTTAGAGAAGATTTAAATGTGATCTTTTATCAAAGTATGTCTAATTTGTATAATCAGTATAAATCGGTTGAAAGGAAAAAGTTCACAAAAAAAACAAAATAAATGTTAATCTACTCATTGTCATGTAGCTGCAGTTAAAATTTGAGCTCATTTTGATCGATAATAAAGCAGCAATGGACATTGGACAATTGCAAAAAAAATCTATTTTTAGTAACAGCAACCATCTTGAATAGAGGGTGGAGCTATCGGACACAATTTTGAAATGGGACCACCCAAGGACTATTCCAGCCAAATTTGGTTTAATCATTTGTTTCAGCGGTATCAGAGAAGAAGATTTAAATGTGATCATTTATCAAAATATGCCCAATTTGCATGATCTGTATAAATCTGCTGAACGAACAATTCCACAGAAAACATCAGATTATATGTAAAACTACTCACTGCAATGTAGCTGCAGTTAAAATTTGAGTTCATTTTGATTTATAATAAAGCAGCAATGAACAATTGAAGAAATTTCAATTTTTAGCAACAGCAGCAATCTTGAATAGAGGGCAGGGGTGTCAGACACAAATTTGAAAGGGACCCACCCAAGAACAATCCCAACCAAATTTGATTTAATTTGGCTCAGCGGTTTTAAATGTGATTCAATATCCAATATCTAAACATGAAATTAATAATCGATATAAATTGACTGAAAGAAAAATTTCACAGAAAAACCGGGAATGTGTTAAATTTTTTCACTGCTAGTAGTGCAGTTAAAATTTGAGCCCATTTTGATTTATAACAAGGGCACCGCAAAGCGTGGCATATCCCCTTCTTAAAATTTGACCCTGTGACCTTGACCTTGAAGATCGATAGGGTTCCATATTCTCTTAAGGACATAGCATGTATCAAGTTTGGTCAAAATCCATTGAAGGATGTTACGGAAGGATGGACGGACAGTAGCGTTACTATATCCCTTCGCAACTTCGTTGGCGAGGGGATAATAAAGCAGCAATAGACAATTGAAGATATTTCTATTTTTGGTAGTAGCAGCCATCTTGAATGAAGGGAGGGGCTGTCATACACAATTTTGAAAGGAACCCACCCCTGCCAGGTTTGGTTTAATTTGGTTCAGTAGTTTCAAAGGAGAAGATTTAAATGTGAAAGTTTACTAGGTGCGACGGACATCAAATGATGGGAAAAGTGCTGCTATACTGAAATTTCGAAGGAAAGAATTGATTTCAATGGCTTTTAAATGTTGACTTGAACTACATATATTTCAAGATGCAGTACAGTAATAAAATAGTTGTTTACTTACTTTTTTGATTATTCCATGATTTGGTTTCTGATGTACATTACATGTCTTATATCTGTTTTTCTTAATTGTACATTGTATATCATGATATCATGGCACTCAATTTGATTGTCGTAAGAAAGCTTGAATTATAATTTCATTTCAAATATTTGGAATTTGTGTAATGCTGGTATTTTTTATTCAATTTGTAGATGTATTCCTGCTGGTTTTGTTTGTAGAAAGTTGTATTTAACATATTTATTTGAATATGTGGCGTCCTATTAAACGATTCCTATCTTTAATTTTGTTTATTTTTATAAATATGCAAGAGGTGATGAGTGTCGCACATAAGTCAGAAACTACTTAGTATTGTGGAGCACTTGAGGACATCTCCTTTTATATAAGAGGTTTGCATTATGTGCTGCTTGTTAGTTATTGTCTCTGTGATTGTTTTTTTCATCAATTGTTTGAATACTCTGGGTATCTTACATGTATCATGTACAAGAACAGGGATACCCAGAAATATAAAGGACTATTTTGCTTGAACCATCATATTTATTAATAAATGTCGAACAAATATGTACATTTAAGTGCATAATAACAATATATTGTTGCCTGAACAAAATGCTATAATATGGAAAGCAAGATTTTAACAGCAAAATATCATGCCAGAATATTTCTGACAATACTTGACTTCCAAAATACATGTATTGCAGAAGCAAAGAAACTTGTATTAAAGCTTAGTCACTACAACTTTATAGTATTTAATTAATTTTCAATTGCATGGTGATGAAAAGGAATTAATTTCCAATTGCATGGTGATGAAAAGGAATTAATTTCCAATTGCATGGTGATGAAAAGGAATTGTTTTGGTCACTTTTACAAAAATATGTGCCATTTCAATTTTGAGTCAAATAACCCCAAAATATGTATTTGAAACTTTTGTTTCAGCATTCATATCTATTTTTAACAATTCGTATCATTGCAGTCACACAATTCCTTCGCAATATATACACTCCGACAAAAGTT
>MJUT01060724.1:1047440-1057594 GCA_002080005.1 Gigantidas platifrons
GCTGTCTTTCGCAAACACAAATGTTGAAAAGTACACGTGGCACTTTACACACCCTGTCATATACACATAAATAAAAATCGATCAATAACCTGTTTCACAGGTAAGTAAGAATGTGTGTACAGTAACGAAAACAGCAAACCTACCCCCCGTATTTAGGGTTCTATAATGCGCATTGGTGCATAATGCGCACCCCCTCTTGGCCTTGAAAATCTCCAGAAAAAAACTTGTTCGTGTCTATAATGCGCATGGACTTTAGAAAAAAATCGTGGTCGGAAATGTAAGAATTAAATGTCAATCGTATATATTTTTGATAGCTTTGAGCTTGTCTCTTCTTCTGAGTGAATATTAGAACTATTTATATTCTTTAAACTTGAATAATATTGAAAAATATTAATTGTTTTAAGTTTTAATATGTCGGACGACTTTAAAAAAAACCGGAAAAAGAAATGGCCGACATGTAATTTTCCGGTCTGAAAAAGAGTGAAACACATTGTTCTTGTCTATAATGCGCATCCCTCCTACAAAATAAATAATCTGGGTAAAATCCTGCGCATTATACACCAGTAAATACGGTATTTGAAATAAGTTCATAATTAGAAAAGATATTATTGAAACAAGTCAGATGGTGCTTAACTTTTGTCGGACTGTATATAATCAAAAGAAAAAAAGTGATAATATTTCTATAATGTGAACTATTAAAGGAAAGTCATTGTTCCTAAAAAAATAAGCTTTTTATTTGAAAAAGCTTGAGGCACAGTAAAACTTGTCCATATCTTGCATGTGAACAGTTAAGCAAATCATCAAATCTAATATAAACTATTATTATAAACTAAAACTTCACAATCATTTATACCCATTACAATGGAAAGCGAAATAGTATTCAATTCAATTCAGGGCTCAACTTAGATGTAGATTTGTAGTCTGATAGCCCGGGACAAGCAAAAGTTGGTTCGGACTAGTGAACATTGCATGTTACTTGTCAGATGAGACAAGTTAAGAAATAAAGGCTCTAAAATTTACAAAATGTTATATAATAAAACTCATCAGTAGCAAATAAATTACCAACCTCACATATAACTGGGTGAGTTTTTGGTTTACAATGAATTTCTCTGAGTAACAATCTGCTCTGGCATCCACTCAGCTAAGTCTTATTTAATATTAGTTGAAATCCTGGCAAAATAAAACCTGTATCTAAATCCCTGGACACAAATTTTGTTTCTGCAAAGCCAATAATATCTGCATTTATAATATTAACTTCTGCTTTAACATCTTCAAAATGGACATGTAGTGATGATGCATTATTGAATACGAACTTGAATAAATTGTTATCAACTCTGTGCAAAGGTTTGTGACATAACTCTAACACTGCCTCAGCTGTCAGTCTTTGCAATTCTTCTTTAGCACTTTCTGAAACTGTGATGTTGGTTTTGCTTAAGTCTAAAATGTATAATCCATTTAGAAATCGAACTCTACTGAGAGCAACATAATGGATGTGAGGTATTTTTGTTTTACGCTTGGAATTAAGATTGACAACAACTTCATCTATTGTGTCACCTTGAGATTGTGAATTGTTTTCCCAGCTGATGGATGATATGGAAATTGAGTTCTGTCATATGTTTTGTATCTGTAAGTAAAAGACCTTTTAATATCAAATACTGGTGTCCAAACTTTGTCAATATTGTTGTTATACAATGCTTTGTATTTTCTTCTTGTGTTCGCACCAATTTTGTCATCATTGAACTTTACCCATATTATACTAGGTCTTGTTGTTTTCTCTGTCTGTCTGTTTTCAATCATTTTGATTTCACAAGAAGAACCATTTGTTAAACTATCACTAACGTCTATATTTGCAGTAAGGTCATACTTCATACCAACAGCAAGTTCAACTTCTTTTGCTAGATTTGCAGGGTCAGACTGGCTATTTGGTAAAGAACATATTAATTTGTTCTTGACAGCTATAGATACATCTGCCAGTACAACGTCAAATGATTTAACAGTAACTTTTTCTGTTAGCAATCTTGTAATGTACTGGAAATTAAAAATATCTACTGATGCATTATTTACAAATAAATGCATTGCCTTACTGGGATCATTTTGATCGTCAGGTGTTACCATTCTTATCTGTAGAACAGCAATATCTTTTTCTGTCATTTTATTCTCACGTAATCTATTTAGTAGTTCTGTAAATTCGAAATCATCTTTTTGTCTCATGATTTCAGTCAATTCGTGCATTTGAAATAATTGTTTCCACAAGTTTGGAGCTAATGCTGAAATACCTTTTTCAAGACCATTGAATATCCATCCATCACACACAGGTTTTAACTGAAATAAATCACCAATTGCTAACACTGTAACTCCCCCGAATGTTTGTTTATTTTGTTTAATGGTCTTCAACCTTGATTCTAAAAGAGAAAGGATTTTATTTCCAACCATAGAAATTTCATCAATCATGACCACTGACAAATTTGCATATTTCATTCTAGGGGTATTAAGAACATCACTAGTTAATGACTGACTGAATCCTTTACTTTGTTGTATTTGAAATGCACTATGAATTGTCACACCATTGATGTTATATGCAGCTTTACCGGTTGGTGCACACAATAGTATTCTAATGTCATCAGGATCTTCATCTGCTTTTGAATATAAATGCCTGTGCAAAGCTTGGAATATTGTCCTTATTACAAAAGATTTGCCAACACCAGCACCATCAGTCAAAAACGCATACAATGGTTCCTCTTTTGCAAGACACCAGTTTTCCAGAGCTTTTGGTCTCCTTGAATACCTTTTGATGTCATTATCTGCTTCAATATCTGTTGAGTTTGGTGTAAGTTTTTGCAAAGCTGATTTCTGCTTCAAAAGGAATGTTCTTTTGTCTGCAGCAGAAATATTAATAAATACAACCTGTCGGGTTGCTTTTGTTAAAGGAATCTGAAGGGTCAAGTAGACTGCTTCTTGTGCACAAGTTTCAACAGAGTTTGTAAAATAATTCCCAAATTGTCTAACCTGATGTTTTAAATCTAGATTACCTTGTCTAGCTTCTTTTGCTGCTTGGTCTAGTAAAGCACTCATACCTTTCTTTGACTCAAAACCGCATACAATGGTTCCTCTTGTGTTTTGATCCAAGTCATAACATGGTTAAACAATTCTCTCTGCTTCAAGTTTAGAGATATAACCAATTGACGATAGTCATTTTGATTAATTCTTTTTGCCACATTTGAAATCCCTACTGTTCTTGTTGTTATTCCAAGATCTTGTGCAATATCATAATTTTGGTGTTCTGCAGGTCGTTCAGGATTAAATGGTATATATGTGACAATGACTGAGAAAATGGGTCCAGATGAGACAAAATCAGATTTTGAGTTTTTGGCATTTTTAGTATTGTACTATATCAATAAAGCTTATGTGAAAATTTTATGGCAATATCTAAAGTACTTTTCGAGATATGGCCATTTTATTTATTAGCCTCACGATAAACCTTGCTTTTGTTTTCAATTCATTTTTCATTCTATTTCATGGTTTTCAACAATGTAGTATACCACACTCACAGATCTACAACTTTCTTATTGGTTGACTTAGGCTATTGATATTACATGTATATTCATCAACGTATTATAATTCACTTTTCATAGTTATTTTTATCCGTGACCTTGACCTTTGACCCCCAAGGTCACATTAATGACTGTAATATGAAAATATTGTATCTTGCTCATAACTTTTTTCTCATTGGGCTTAGACTCTACATTTTTGTCATGTGGTTAGATTAAACCAAATTAATTTACCATATGCTATTATATGTGACCTTGACCTTTTATTTCAAGGTCAAGTTATTTATAATTTGAACAGAAAACATTCTATTTCATGACATGCTTTTCCGATTACTCCAGACTTCTCCACCAATAAAACTGACCGCCACGATATATTGAGATATTGTTGAAAGTGGCATTAAACACCGTAAGCCTAAACCATATACCAAGTTAATTTACCATATGCTATTATATGTGATCTTGACCTTTTACTTAAAGATCAAGTTATCTATAATTTCAAAAGAAAATATTATATTTCTTGACATGCTTCTCTGGGTACTCCGATCTTCTCCACCAAAAAATTGACTGCCACGATATATTGAAATATTTTTGAAAGTGGCTTTGAACACCATAAACCTAAACCAAGCATTATACATGCATTGATAGTTATTGCATTGTCTAAATATTAAACATGATGAACACATATTGTTGTCTACTTCTAATTCAGAAAGGCCTTTTTCCTTCCCCTTTTAGGTCTGTACTCATTATCTTTTTCCTGGTTTGTACTTGTATATTTCCTTCTTTGAAAAAGTTAGCTTAGGGCATGTCAGTTCCTTAGCTTCCTTTGAATAACATCATTGTCCAATATGGTCATACAATAATTGCTGTATCACAACCTTTATGATTGAAACATTTGGAAGGGTTTGTGTTTGTTAAAGAATAGTTTTGAATTAAAGCAAATTAAAAGTGAATTGTTCATATTATACCCTTTCTTTGCACTTTACTACACCTGGATAATAGTGGATTCTTAGAATCAATGAAAAAGTGATAGTCAGTAATATGCTTCAATGGCTTAAAGAATTCTTGCAAGTAAGACTTCCACTCATATAATATTACTGGGTCTTTCACATCATTTACAATATATGGAACATAGCGAACATTTCTACTTGACCTTCACACTGTTTCAGTTACCTGTAATTGAAAAAAATATATTCATATTATTTGTTCAATATCTCAATTTTGTCATTTAATATAAGCATGTAAAAATCCCTTTTCTCCATAGCCATTTCAAAGCGGTATACTTGAATTATTTATAGCTTCATTAAGATCAATTCAAAGTTATAGAAGACATTGCATTCATATGCAGATCACTAATGTTGTATTTTGTTAGTAGGTTAGTTGAATTGTTTCTCCTTCAAAACAAAAGAGCAATTTGATTTTCTGAAGGTACAAAATGTACAAGTGTACTAGTTCTTTATTGTGAAGTTATCCAAGTTCATTCAAGTATTTATGAGAAATTGAATTTATTTCAATACAAAGACATGCTATTATTTTCTAATAATAAAAAAAATCATGAAATAGCTGGCATATTATTATTAGTATATAACTATTATATTTTCTGGTAATACATTTGATTTAAGTGTACAGTAAATTGCGTTTACATGGAAAATATCAGTACATACGATTTGTAGAGTTGATTTTGTCTCTCTAACTAGAGCATTCATCTTCTCTCCACTAGTAACACTGCTTTTAATATAGAGTTGTTCCCCTTCACCCAAATTAAATGAGCTGCAAAATTTTCCCTCTGTTATTGATTCTACATTAGAATTTCACCAATGCATGTTACAGATATACATGTAGTCTCTGTATATATTAAAAAATAGTTATCCTCTGTTGCACATGTATATGTGTGTACATGTTGTAAGGAATTTTGTTGTTTTCTTCCATTACACACATAGGCATTTAGAACATTAATTTGAATGCATGTGAATACATTTTAAGTGCATTTTACAGTCAGAAAAATCAATAATAGGTGAGTCTCGAAGTGAAAATGGCTCTTATTAAAGTAACTCTTTATTACATCATGTACATCAATTTTAATGAACATATTTCATAAGTTAAAGAAAAAAATAATTACCAGATCCTTCAGACCAGACTCCAAAAACATTACATTTCCTTGTTGTTTTGGAGTAGATTGATTCTACTTGCTGTGCATGGTGTGGAAAATGAACGTGTGTATAATCCCAGGAAAAATAGATGGTTGTTTCTACTGACATGGTAGGATTACCTGAAAACATTAAGCAGTATAAATATAACTACAGATGATTTTATTTAAAAATAAATTATAAGTTTAACAATTTAAAAAATATATAACAATAAATCATTTTTGTACATATTATATTCTATTAAATAAAAACCATGTCTAAAAGACTTGGGTTTTTTAAATGCGGGAAGAATACATTTCAACCTGTATGTCTGTGGCATGTACCTAACCCGGTGTGAAACAATACTTAGTAAAAGTCAAATGTCTTCATATCCTTTCAAAATGTATAAAAAATCAAATATTATCATAACTCGTGTACATGTAGTTCATATAATTATCAAGTTTTGCCTAAAATAAATCATATCAATATAACCATAGTATACCTGCTATATGCAATATATTTCAGTACATTTAAAAATACAAAATGTACTGTTCTTCTGTTTATTACTTGTGAATTTGATTTTCAAAATGATTTCTGTTTGGCCATATTTTACCATTATTTCATTTTCAAAACCACATAAAAATTGACAAGATTAAATTGATTAAATTTCATGCGTGTAATATTTAGTCTTGATCAATAATCTTCAGAGCATGTATAATATTTATGGTAGTTGTCCATTAATATTAAAAATCATTTCATCATACATGTTGATATACATGTAGTTTATGTCATGGAAATTTGCACCACAAAATAAATTACCTGAATTTTGTTTAGATCATCTGATAGTCCCATTAAGTTCTGGTTACTAGTTTTCACATGAGTTTTGTAGTAATCTCTTTGCTCCTTGGCTTGTTGTACATGGTTTGTTGTACTCTGGTAGTAAACGTTCCTTGTCCTGTTTCTAAAGATTCCCACTCTTTGATATTTTGTCTGCAAAGTCTTGAGTGTTGACATAAATCAGTACAAGGTTTAGCTATAACAATATTTGGACATGACTCTTGAAAGTTCTCAAACTAACACTTCTGTAATGCATTTCAGTAGCCAAAGATTCACTTTCTTGATGTTTGTAAATAGAGCTTTTATCAGAAGGCAATAATAATACTTGGTGGTTTAATAATAGAGGAGTCCTTCTGGGAGAGGCAAAATATTGTCAGCAGCTGCCAGCATATTTCAAAAGGAAAATTTGAATCCTTTTTGTATCTACATATTGAAGTGCATACTTTGTAAGTTTTCCAGTACTCGCATGAACACCCGGTGAAAGGCCATTCCTGTCTGACAGCACATTGTTTTCTCTATGTTATGCAATTTAACAAAATGCTTTCCCACAAACCTGCTTTCCTATAAAATAGAATTCTTGATATGGTCTCTCTCGCTCTTTTATTCTATGAATTTTAACTTCTGTGTGACTACCTGAACGCATGAGTAAATTGTTCAGCTTTCCCAATCACACAGTGGCAGTGTTCACGGAACTCTACAGCTGAATCCATGATAATTATTTTACTGTATGGCTCCCCATAATTTGTTTTACAATTATCTAATTCAAATTGATGCTGCTTTACATATTCCAGAGTGTCCTCTTCAGATGCGATGGCTCGAGACAATCGGAATGGATGCAACATCGTGACAGCAGATTCATGTTCAGATGTGTTGAATTCAAGCCGATCAGCGAAGTACAAGTCGTTAACCGCGTTCAATTCATTTATAAAACCATCGTCATGACATTCTAATATTTCAGGCAGAACACTACAAACACTTCATTGGCTTTCCTAGCTCATTTACTCAGATTTTCCGCCATGTATCCAATATCAATAAAAGGGGAACAACTGTAAAATTACTCCTGTTGAATAATTTAGAAACCGGTTGCGAGACGAAGAAAAACTGCGGGAAGTCAACAAATCAACTTATTAAATTGATTTAAATTTTTTTTTTTTTTTAATTTTTAGATCTTTGCATGTCATTAATACCGTTTCCTGTCACTTTATTGGTTCATTAATATGCATTTGTCCTGTCAGCAGGTGCTCGTTTATATTATGTGACGTTGTAAACTTTACGACGTCACGAAAGTACCGCATCTGGTCCCTTTTTGTCAGACGCGGTCACATATTGAATCGCATCTTGTGGACTTTCATCGACATCTTCAAGTTCTGTCTGTTGTGTTACAGGTGCTATTTCATCATACTAACTACAATCATTCTCTGCTTGTTCCTGTGCTTTGTCTAGCTGTTCAACATTATGTTCATACTGTCTTGCATTACTTTCAATAATTCTATGGACAGAATTGGACATTTGTTCAAATGTTTCGTGATTGCTTTTTAAATCCATAGTTTCATTTCTCCATCGATAAAACGACATTAAACGCTTTCTATAGAAATTTTCTGAATCGGTTTTCTTACTAAGCCTGACATATCTAATGATTCTGAAAGACTTTCCATGTTTTATGACTGTACCATTTCTTAATGTTAGCATTATTTTATTTTTACCATTGTCTTTGTCTCTAGATTCTTATAAATCACTACTTTCATTGTTTTCATTATCAATATCACTGATTTCATCTGCATTTTCACTGTCATGGAAGGAGTTTTCTGATATTTTCTCTGGAAATTTTACCTCCAGTTGTGAAATGTAATCAGCAAGACACCAGTTTTCCAGAGCTTTTGGTCTCCTTGAATACCTTTTGCTTCAATATCTGTTGAGTTTGGTGCAAGTTTTTGCAAAGCTGATTTCTGCTTCAAAAGGAATGTTCTTTTTTCTGCAGCAGAAGTATTAATAAATACAACCTGTCGGGTTGCTTTTGTTAAAGGAATTTGAAGGGTCAAGTATACTGCTTCTTGTACACAAGTTTCAACAGAGTTTGTGAAATAATTCCCAATATGTCTAACCTGATGTTTTAAATCTAGATTACCTTGTCTAGCTTCTTTTGCTGCTTGGTCTAGTAAAGCACTCATACCTTTCTGTGACTTACTTATATATGACACAATGTACATTGCACATGCATATGGGTCAAGTACAAATTGCAAATCATGATTTGCTTTCCAGGCTGACAAAACAAATTTTCATGTATGGATAGATCCTTACCTCTGAAGGCTTCCTCTTTAAGAAAACTGTTGGACCATCTTAATATATTCCACTTCATTCAACTCCAATATATAATTGAGGAACTGATCAAAAGTTACGTTATCAATATTTTCAACATCATATAAAGAATTTATTTTCATCTGTACTACTTTGTACAAAGATTTATATTTTTCGATGTCGGTTTCAAGAGGTTCTAAGATGACAGTTTCTTTCAATGGCGGTAGTGGGAAGCCAATACGACAAATCGGATGCCCTTTCTTTATACATGTCTTTGAGTGTTTATGTACCTGCAAACTGACCAAATTCTCATGCTGTGTTGATTTACAACAAGACACATGCGGATCAATATATTTCACTACTTGTTCATTTGAATCTTTTTTGTAGACTGGTGCATTTACAATCCATATTAAGATGTGAATGTGAGGAGATCCTCTCTGCTGGAACTCAACTCGGTAAAAGTAGTCTGAAATTTTACCAATTGGATGGTGATCACTTTTTAATACTATCTTTATAAATTGTTGCACTCTGTGATGAAAGAAACGAGAACAAGTAACTGGATCCTTTTGTACAAGTGCAGTTTTATCATGCCAAGTCATATTTTCTAGTTCACTATCAATATAGTCTTTCCCATCATTTAGTTTGCCAAATACTTTTAGTAAATCATTCCATCTTGTATCTACAGAGGAAAGAGATCCAAACCATATAGGAAGTCCCAGTTGTCTGATCATTGCAAACAAGTCCTTCTTTCCCTTTTCTAAATATACAGGAGAGTTTCGCAGAGTTCGAAAAATGAAATATCCTTCATCTAGCTTTATTAAATCATTCACAGTTGATGGGCTCAGTATATGTTTTGCACTCCACTGCTTGCCTTCAGACTTGCATCTTCGCAATGCTAGATTAACTTGATCAGATATATGTTTTAACTGAATTTTTTTCAGCTTAAAAAATATATTTGGAATAGACTGTGTTGCTCTTCTGTCCATATATCTTAATTCCCACTTTACAATATCTGCATACTGCACAGAAACACTTCTTTCGTTGTTATCAGGTCGCTTTTGACCACAAACTATGGTTGGAAAAGACAAATATTCAGCATCTGGATCCATATCAAGACTAACAGGATGTAGACCTTCGCCGGGAACAAAACTTAACTCACTGTTTAAAAGTGGATCACACTCCTCCAAAATTTCATCAAGCAAAGTATCAGTGTTTCCTATTTCTAAATCTCTCTCATCTACTTCACTAAAACAATCCGAATCATGATTTTCAGCAACCATGTCTTGCTTTTGTTCAGCAATATCATCTTCATCCTCAATAATTTCTTCAGTTGAGTTATGAATTTCATTGA
>MJUT01060724.1:1065152-1075561 GCA_002080005.1 Gigantidas platifrons
TATAAAATTGTGACGTCAAGAATTTACATGTTTAAATCATAAATTTATGCTTGCAATATATAATAGAAGTTCGAAATTCGAAAATTACATGAAGATATTATGATAAACTCTAATTAATTCTGTTTTTAATGGTGAAAATTTCATGAAAATCTGCTAAGAAATGACTTCATGAGAATATTATGAAAATAAGTGGTTTTACATGAAATATATAGTATCACAGGGGCCAGATGAGTTTTTTCATGTACCTACCAACAAGGGTACAATGTACGAACTCGGCAGTATTCAAAATTTAGGTATGTAACTGAGTAGAAAAAAATACAAGAAATGTTATACGTATAAAGGTGATATAGACTGAAAGCTGAATATTTTTTCTTTCGAAAAAAAACTTAATTGAACCCCGTACGTCCAAAAATAAAAAAGTTACAGCAGACCAAATCCGTACTTTCTGCTAAAAATGGCCAGATCGAACAAAATGGTGGCAGCTAACTCTCACATGACTGGAATGAAATTGAAACAAGCGTCCTGATTGGCCGAGTTGAAGGTCGTCAAAAATATTGACAAATCAGGACGCTCGTTTCAGTTTCATTCTTAATTTACAAAAAAATTGCGGTTCAGAATGAGAGAAATTCCGCATTAGATAAAAGGTTAATACTGAGTGATTTGGACATAAATTCTACGGAAGGTAAGAATTTTTTATTTAGGTCCAGCGAGCATATTTGTTACTCTAACCTTGTAACGCCTGCGGAATTATCATAATTCTACTTCTAAAAAATTAAGAGTAACGCCTCCTTTCAAGTAGTCAGTTTTCCTTGTCAATAATGAAAACGACCCCCTTCAGTACTTTCACTCGCTAACAAGGAAAATAAGGACAAGAGAAAGAAAACAATGTCCGTAACTCCATCCTCCTTAGACAACCAACTTATTTATATTTCGATTTCACGCTAGTTAGTTTATTTACAAGTCAACAACATATTACCACCATTGTACCTGTAGAAGATCTATACATTTATAAATTACATAGGAAAGAAGCGTTGTCATAATCGGAAAGGTATTCATGAGTAACGACAATTGTATCGGAAAGGAGAGCGTTACGAATATACACCGTGTACTACTTATATCTAGTATGCTGTTTTATATTTTGCTTTTTTGAGGGGAACATTATTAAAATGTCAACAATGAAGCACAAGAATTGCCATTTGTGAATCTCTGTATAAGATCTCAGAAACATTATTTGTACATTTAGTGATTTGAGCTTCACCGTTTCAGATGAGATTTTTGTACTCTATGCGGTCATGTGGTTTGCCAGATTAACACGAAATGTAGAGAACATTACTAACATCATTCCTTGTTGTAATTTGTCCAGTAGTTTTGGTTGGTTGGTTTTATTGTGATTAACGCCACTTTGAACAGTATTTCAGTTATATTGTGGTAGGCAGTTCAATTGATGGAGGACACGGGGGGACAAGGAGAAAACCACCGACCTGTGGCAAGTCGCTGACAAACTTTATCACATAATGTTGTACACCTTTCCCTGAGCGAGAGACGAACCCACAACATCAGTGGTGATAGGCACTGATTGTGTAAGCAGTAGCTTTGTAGATGATCAAAATGTCACAATTTAGCAACGACGACGGACGGACGGATTACGGACACAAAGTGATGGCAAAAGTTCAATTAGTCTTTGGCCAGGAGAGCTAAAGCTCATCAACCAGATATTTACATCAGATTTCTTATACTCGTTTGTTAGTAGTAGTGGGATATATCTAATAAATCTCCTCTTTTTCATTAAAAAAACGCACGAAATTCACTTGTCAATAAACTTAGGAAGCACAGAAAAAAACCTACACGTACCATTCCCCAACAATTATATCTTCTACTAAATTACATTGTAATTACATCTTGTATTATAAAGGGAAGGATTAAATTATTGAAGAATTTTCTGATCAGATAACAGTCACAGTAGCTGACTTTTTATATAAATCGTACTGTAGAGTACGTGTACCGAATTTCAAATACATTTTTTTTAAGTATATATGATAAAACTTTTACTTTCTAATATCCTGTTTAACAGAAAATGGAGTTACTAATGTATATATTGTTTTTACTTCTTCAAATCAAATGTAAGTGCTTTATTCCTTAGTTTTGTTTCCATCTTGTCATAGTAAAAATAGAATATTGTTCTTTGAGACTGAATATTTAACTTTTAGTGGGGAATTGATGTTGTGTACCACCCCCTTCCCCCCAGGAAAGTCGGATTTGTTTTTCCAAAGAAACAAAAAATATCAGTAAATTGTTCAATATTTTCTTAAAATTTTACCAAAGTTTCTAACTGAAAACTGCAGGGTCGAGTTATTTATCTTTCTATGAAAATTGGCAACAGAAAATTGAATTTAATAAAACGCATAACCACATGTACACCCCCTAAAAGTTAAATGGTCTATTGGATGTGTCGTAGTATAGGACCTGGAAACTGATATTATCTGTTATTAACACAATTTTTTCCGGGAGCGGTTATTTTGATGTCATGGAGGCACGTGCAAGTTCGGGTTTGAGTTTCATTGAGATGTGAAACATCTCTTTTATAAACATGTGACCACTTCATAATCAATCATATTGTAACATTTCAATGACAAACGGAAGTAATGTAATTATATCGTTTTAAACAGTGAGAAACCTGCGAGGAATTATTATTATACGCGTGAGGAGATTTAGTTATCACTTTGTTTTCTAATTAATATGAATATATAATAAATTAACCTAATATACTAATTACTGTAAACATAGACCTAGAGTTTTAAGAGAGTAAGAAGTAGATAGGTATTTGTGTGTGTGGGTTTTTGTTTTTGTTTTTGCTTTGTTTAGCCTTTTTTCAATAAAAATGAAAATTAAATGATAGATAGATCTTTGTTCACATTAAATATCGTAAAAATCAAACCGCATCGGTGGTGTAATGTAACAGCGTGTTCACTTCAAGTGCGGCGGATCATGGGTATAGAGCCCCTGTTGTGTCAGACTATAAAATTAGTATTAGCTGCTTCTCCGCTAAGCATGCAGATTTGTGGAGTAAGATTAGTTGGTTCGGAATAGGGATAATGAGTCCAAGTGGAGCGACATGTCTACCCTCGGACTGTTGTTTCAGTGGACTAGCTCTAAAAAAATCCAATTAAGCGTGTTGATCTTGTACAAAGCGGTCGTGTCATCATAATTCCATTGAATTGTATGTATTGAATGTAACTTGTACTCGTTATGATTTAGCTGAACAACTGCTCATTTGGTGTTAAACAGCAATCACTCACTCTCCGTAATGAACAACTGCTCATTTGGTGTTAAACAACAATCACTCACTCTCCGTAAAATGCAACTTTAAAAGCGGAGGTTTCCATGTTGGTCATACTGAGTTCCATGATCGCATGTGATTTAAATGTCCCCACTGATATTTGTAACTTTTAATTACATGAAACTTCATGCTCAGAACGAAACACTATTGCTAACAGCTTTTGATCTTCATAAACATTAAATAGATATGTTTATTCGTATAACAGGGATTTTTTTCATATGCGAAGTGTGCTCGATACAACATTATGTGATAAAGTTTGTCAGGGACTTGCGGCAAGACGGTGGTTTTCTACGGGTACTCCAGTTTCCTCCACCAATAAAACTGACCGCCACGATATAGCTGAACTATTGTTGAAAGTGGCATTAAACACCATACCTTTAATATTATATTCTTCACAAGCTAAATTCTAGATATCAACGTTTTAGGTACACAGTCAACACTATATTATTCTGGGGCAGATCGTAGGAGATACAATGAATCAGTAGCTTTCTGTGAGGAACAAAATGGCCGACTTCTGAGATACGGACAATTGTTTGTTGAGGTTGTTCGTAAATGTGAACAATTTAACACAAAGCAGATAACCGTTTGGACTGGGACACCATGGTACAAGGAAATTCGTGAGTTATATATGTAGCAATTGAAAATTAATAGTTTCACAGGAATGACTGAAAGTATATTCAACCACAACAGCATCTAATGTAGCAACCATCAAACTTCCAAGCACGGAAGTAACTGCGACGAAAGTCGTGGAAATCTAAGTCTTGGCTTGGGACAAGCACACAATTGTGGCGAAGTGAAACCGATTAATGTGATGTCAAATCAAAACACACATCTTGATATAATTAGGCCTCCAGAGAACAAACAGAAACAAACAATAAAAATAAATCCTGCACATTTTGCCTTTAACCTAAGCAAACATACGGTAGTGTACTAATAAAACTACCTGTATGTTAGCAAAGAAAACGAGCCTTAAAGACATTGATCTCATTGGTATACAAGTATTATAGTCTTAGCGAACAAATTATATTGTTAAAGTATGCAACAGTAAGCTATTCACTCTATGTGAAATACCATCACATTTCTTATTTACGACAGGCGTCACAGGAAATCAATTTAGCTTTATTTCCACAAACAAGACAGTAGAGAGAGTGTTTCATATTTGAATGACGTTAAATAACGATGATCGCCTCGTTAATGTTAATGTAACTAATTGAGCGCGTTGTCATTGATTTAATGTTTTCGTTACGCCAAAAATGTTCGAACTATATCGGGTTGACCAGATGTAATGATTGACTAAACATTTAATGATGGACGAAGTCTAATTACCACTCTTATCCACAATCTACGTGGTGTCTTACAGTCACTTGGCTAGATTTAGTGATGAACGAAGTCTAATTACCGCTCTTATCAACAGTCTACGTGGTGTCTTACAGTCACTTGGCTAGATTTAGTGATGGACGAAGTCTAATTACCGTTCTTATCAACAGTCTACGTGGTGTCTTACAGCCACGTGGCTAGATTTAGTGATAGACGAAGTCTAATTACCGCTCTTATCAACAGTCTACGTGGTGTCTTACAGTCACTTGGCTAGATTTAGTGATAGACGAAGTCTAATTACCGCTCTTATGAACAGTCTACGTGGTGTCTTACAGCCTCTTGGCTAGATTTAGTGATAGACGAAGTCTAATTAACGCTCTTATCAACAGTCTACGTGGTGTCTTACAGTCACTTGGCTAGATTTAGTGATGGACGAAGTATAATTACCGCTCTTATCAACAGTCTACGTGGTGTCTTACAGTCACTTGGCTAGATTTAGTGATAGACGAAGTCTAATTACCGCTCTTATCAACAGTCTAAGTGGTGTCTTACAGCCACTTGGCTAGATTTAGTGATGGACGAAGTCTAATTACCACTGTTATCAACAGTCTACGTGGTGTCTTACAGTCACTTGGCTAGATTTAGTGATGGACGAAGTCTAATTACCGTTGTTATCAACAGTCTACGTGGTGTCTTACAGTCACTTGGCTAGATTTAGTGATTGACGAAGTCTAATTACCGCTCTTATCAACAGTCTACGTGGTGACTTACAATCACTTGGCTAGATTTAGTGATGGACGAAGTCTAATTGCCGCTCTTATCAACAGTCTACGTGGTGTCTTACAGTCACTTGGCTAGATTTAATGATGGACGAAGTCTAATTACCGCTCTTATCAACAGACTACGTGGTGTCTTACAGTCACTTGGCTAGATTTAGTGATGGACGAAGTCTAATTACGGCTCTTATCAACAATCTACGTGGTATCTTACAGTCACTTGGCTAGATTTAGAGATGGACGAAGTCTAATTACCGCTCTTATCAACAGTCTACGTGGTGTCTTACAACCACTTGGCTAGATTTAATGATGGACGAAGTCTAATTACAGCTCTTATCAACAGTCTACGATCTACAGTCAGATACAGAACGACTATGAGAGCGCTGTTTGTCACTTTCGATTTCCCCCTGAAATACAGGTGGATTTCCTGTCATTTGCATCCATGTCTTTTCACATTAATATTGAAGAGCTGGATAAAATAAGTACTAAATTTAAGGTAAATTAACGTAACTATGAACTGGAAGAAAATCTATAACTTTTGTGGTGTTTGTGAATATCTTACAGGTTGTGTTAAAAATTATGAATCTTCACATCCAACCAATTATACGCAACGCATGACCGTTGCAATTTGTGCAGACTTTTGTGAACAGGAAACATTTACACATTTTGGACTGCAGGTAATCATAATGTAATGTTATAAAACGTAATTACTCATTGAAAAAGTATTTGCACACATTTTATCATTAAAATAATCTCATAAAGATATTGTCAGTTTATATAATACTCAACAACAACACTTTTAGCGCAAACGCGGTAATGTTGTCAATTCGGTTATTCCGTGTACCCTCCCGCAAAATGGTGTATGTTATACAAACTTACATTTAGCGTAGGAAATTAAAATCCGCGAAATGTTGTTGACAATTTTGGCACGTAAACAACATGACGTCATATAAAGACTTCCAGTTTAGAACATAGAGATCATGACGTGTTTTGGCTTCGTGCACGCCTCCTTGTCGAAGTGGGATTTGTAGTATTTTCCCTTTCTTTTGAATTGATGTTCATCAATGACAACATTTAGTAATCTCAAATGACAGAAATAGTATCTAGAAATGACAGAAATCGTATCTTTGTGTTCGGGAGGGTAACGGAACAGCCAAATACATTGATGTGTGTATAGGTGGCGTTTGTTCTAGTAAATTACCGTATTTGTCTTATTAGAATCGAAATAATCCATGGCAGCCATTGATTATTTCTTAAATTATTCATTGAAAAAGTATTTGCACACATTTTATCATTAAACGAATCACATAAAGATATTAATTGGGAATGCTATTATCAAATATTTTAAATTTGAACTGCCTTATTGACAATGTTAGTGCATGACGTCACTCCCTTTTCCGGTCAATTCAAGCATTAGTTATCAGCAAACTAAGAAATTGTACATTTACAGAGTTTAATATGATAGGGAATCAGACAATATGGGTTTAGTTCCTTGTAATTTCTATTCAGAACATACGGAAGATGAATTAAGAATACTTAGTCAACATTTAATTGCTGAAACAGTAGCATAACAACCCCACTTTTCTAAGTTTTCTGTACGACACCAGCCATGTTTGTTTAACGTTAACAACCTACTTAAATTATTTGTTTTCATTTTATTTAAAAAATATGTATGAAAAAATTTGCGGTTGAAGGAATAATAGGTTCTTAGACGGGTCTCTATTGACGAACTGGGATTTCTTCCACGAGTGAGAGAAAAGACGTAGAATTTCTCACACGAGTGGAAAAAATCCCAGATCTTCAATATAGACAAGTGTAAGAACCTATTTCGTCCGTTTTGAACAATGTTTACATTTCGGGCCCGAAACTAGACCACCACGTGCTAGGAGGGAAATTTGCATAATTGTGATACATTTATGTAAAGTTTGTGAGTGCATCGGCACCGTGTACACATGCATGAACTGCTGAAAAGAACCGTTTAATCCTTATAATTCTTCAATGCAATACTGAACATAAAAAATATTTTATGGCATATTCCTGGTCTAAAAATCACACAAATTAAAATTCCGCGAAATGCTGTTGACGACGTTGGTACATTAACAACATGACGTCATATGAAGATTTCCAGCTTTTGGTAAAGATCACACGTCATTGCAAGCTTATTTTAGTTATATTCTATCAAAATTGAAGCGTATACGAAGCCAAATGACGTCTGATCTTTACGTTTTAAGCTGGAAGTCTTCATATGACGTCATGCTATTAATGTACCATAGACGTGAACAACATTTCGCGGAATTTTAATTTGTGTAATTTTTAGACCAGGGATATGCAAGAATACATTTTTATGTTCAGTATTGCATTGCAGAATTATAATGATCAAACGGTTCTTTTCAGGAGTTCATGCATGTGTACTGCACGAAGTCAATGCACTCGGAAACTTTACACAAAGACTTCTCTCCTAGCACGTGGTGATCTAGTTTCGGGGCCGAAATGTAAACATTGTTAAAAACGGAAGAAATAGGTTCTTACACTCGTTTCTATTGAAGATATGGGATTTTCTCCACTCGTGTTAGAAATTCTACGTCTTTTCACACTCGTGGAAGAAATCCCAGATCTTCAATAGAGGCTCGTGTAAGAACCTATTAATCTTCGGAATTTTTGTATCTGTGTCGTTAGCGAACGTTATTTGGTATAGGCTGAAGGAAACCGAACAGCCGTTGCGATGTAGAATATTGTAATCTTTGTGCTCTTCAACATCAAAGGGTCCAAAAACATTTACTAGGTGATGCCTTCAATTTAATTACCAATATGAACCCTTGGTTCATCAGCTTCAATGTAAGCAGCAACTATTTTCCAAAAGAAATAATGATGGGATCACAAACTCTGAATCACCGTGAGATATATATATATATACTCTATTTGCAGGTGATGCTATAATGTGGCTTAATGTGAATATAAGTTTTCATCGAGTAGAATTGAGATTTGTAACGGGGTTTTCCAAACATGAGTTGTACTTAACATTCATTTGTGAAAGGGGTTGTGAAAATAGTTCCGGGCGAATGTGATACATACCCAGTTGTAAAAATGGTTGGCCATTTAATGACGGAAACATCATGGAGTGTATGCGACATATAATGATGGTTACACATGATCATAGCATACATGTACATTATATAACGTACATGTATGCTATGGCCACACATGGTATATGCTATGGTCATGTGCAATCATAAGCATCAAAGAACATTTAGAATATTGAATGACTACATTTAAATTTCACCAGATTCAAAGGTGACCTTAATATTTTACAGTATATCTGAAATAAATGTATGACTTGTTTATTTGTTAAATTGTAAACATTTCTTTATTCCATTTGAAGCATTGTTTTACTTTCAGACTTCAGAATGTATCTGCTTTGACAACGTTACAGTCAGTAGACTCAATCAGACCGAAGTATGCACGGCTATTATATGTCAAGGGAATAACGTTGACCGTTGTGGCAAGACTGGAACAAATGAATACGCACTATATGAAAAAAGTATTATTTTTATTTATTTTTATTACACATGAAATTATGAAGAGAAGAGAGTTGGTATACCATTAACCGGTTTAACCCCGTCATATTTGTTGTGTCTGTCCCAAGTCAGAACTTATATTTCCATCACCATATGACGGTGTCTTTTATATGTTCAATGCTTTGAGTTGAGAGGTCATTGTTCGTTTTGTTGACAATAGTAAATCGTTGGCCATCACTTTTTGAACGTTCTGTTCATAATTTGTTATTACTGTAGCATATGACGTAAAGCAACATACTAAATTTAAATATAGTATCTTATATAAATGTATATTATTTACGGCTTCCCTGATTGCCACTTTGATATCTTTATACTTTTCTTACATGGTAAGTTTCTTAGGCAAAATAAAAACGGTTAGAATTCGAGGTAACAGAAATAATGGCTCAGATGCTAATCCAACTACCATAGCCCATATTTAACAACTATCATATCGTAGCTAAATACGGGTTACATTTGCTTCAGACACTCTTAACATTAAGGTTGGTCCTGGTCGTCCTTAGGACGAACTTTATTAATAAAATCAACATGGCACTACTGTTTCTTCTCTGTCACCGACAAAGACACGAACGAATAACAAGACGAAGGTTTCCTACACACAAACACCCCTCCTGATCACCTTAGTCATGGGGACCGATTGTCATATTTTCCAAATAAGACAGGAAAAAAAGATATGTTATAGTGGAGTTATCCCTCTTTGTACTGGCTCTCTCCTCTCCTACGTATGATCACGTATTTGTTCTTAATCATTTTCAATTACATTATATACAATCAGTGTGTATGGTAGATTGCATGTGATGTACTACTGAGTATACTATCAATTAAAATTATTGGCATTTACTGTTTATAACTGTATTAATCATAATTGTTATATTTATGTAACTGCCCCCTGTGGGACCATGATTGGATTAATAAATATTTGATTTGATTTTATGTTTGGATATTGTATGATCTTTGTCATGTTTGTGATTTGTATTGATTTATATGCTCTACATGGGCCCTTTAATTAGGAATAATAAAAAAATATTATTATTATTATGCTACAGACTGTCTAGGAAGATTGAGTCAGTAAAAGTGTCAATGGTTGTTGTTTAAAGCCAAATGAGCAATATTTCAGCTATATGATGGCGAGAACCAGTTACATTTTGATGAGATGATGATGTCCACTTTGTACTAGACCACACTCGTAGTTGGAGTTCTATAGTGCTAACACACAGTCAGTGGGTAGACATGCCGCTGCACATTATTCAGATTCCGTGCCAACCCGTTTTTACTCTTACTGAGTAATACTGCGTGCTTAGCGGAGAAGCAGCGAACGCAAATTTTACAGCCACCGCTACCTCGATCCCACCGAACCGCGACGTGAGTACTCTAACCATTACACTACCGACAAAACGTCATATCCAA
>MJUT01060725.1:0-10024 GCA_002080005.1 Gigantidas platifrons
CATTGCTCACATAAAGCTATTTGCATATATACAAATATAAAATAGTAATTACTGCTGGAAATAGTTTACTCAATATATCTGGAGATATAGTAATTTTTATTGTTGAAATATTGATGCATTTTATCCACATATTATGTAAGAGCTCAGGATCCGGATATATCAATTGCTTTGACTTTATCCATTTTGTGACATTGATAATAAGCACAGAAAATATATGATATATTTAAATCATATCACATTCCTCGAATTTTGTCAGGTTGGATTCGACTTTTACTTTGTGAAGAGTAAATGACGAATAATTAAATTTTAATACGTGAGGCATAAATTATTGCTTTCCATTGTATTGTGACATATAAAATCATTGTCTAATGTCATACCCATTATCTGAAACCTTGTTAGGTACAATTTAAAGGTTATACCGGGTAAATGTATATAAAAATTTGAGAATCATAGGTTTTTATCAATTTAATAGGTTTTTTGGTTCCCTCCCATTTTGCTAATTTCCCGCCTAGCTCGCTATAGTACTGTAAAACCCTGAATAAATAGGCATCCTGCATAGCCTCTAAAGTCCTAATGTAGGAATGTTTTTGCTAATTTATCCTGTATGTATGAATCAAACACATGTCCATTGTGAAAGCAAAAGTTGTGTTCGGGGGCAAGGGGTGTGTTCAGCTTAGAGCGATTTCACTCTATTACATATTGGACATTCCACTGATGTGCTTTGCTTTATATATTTAGCTCAGAGGTTGTAGTGCTCTACACATCGCCACCCGGAACCTGAATATGGACGCCATCAAACTTTTATTATTGAATGGTGCAAACGTAAAGGTCAGAAATTCCGCTGTAAGTATATTTGTATGTTAATTAAGTATGATACATTTCTGATTTTTTAAATCACCAACTTGAGTTGATAATAAAAAAACAATCACAGCAGCAAATACCATTGTTCTGACAAACCAATAAATTGATTTTTAAATAATAAAAAAAAAATGGAAAAAAAAATATACAAATAAAAAACAAAAATAAAACAACAAAAATCGATAATGACAGAAGCAGGTCGAAATATTGTTCCTCTACTTGAATAAAGCAACAAAACCTGGCCCGATCTTTACCAACGCCCTTTGATACAATATATATCACCAACATCACCAAGTAAACATTAAAGGAAAGATTCACAAATTTGATTTATTTTAACAAACAATAAAGAATATGTACATCTATTCTATTCATATAAAATAGCAATTAAAACACATTCACATTTATATTCGTATAAACAATCAGCTACACTAATTGACTTGGTTTACATAGTTACATGCTATTATATGTATATCATGTAGTAGCATGACTAAGCGTTAAAGTAAACCGAAGGATCGATCAGGAATGGACAATCCAGAGGCACTAGCAACATTGGGAATAAGACACATACCGAAGGCAATGAAAACAAGAATCGCAAAACAGAGATGACCTAGGGAAAAATAGCAATACGGGCTCACAAAAAATACAGGGGATTGACAATGTGCGCACAAAGACTAAGAAGTTCCTGTTTCTTATAAGACACCCCATCGTGTTATCCATGTAGTAAAATTCAGTAAAATATCTAATTAGTGATAGAAGAGATAACAAATTAATTTGACTTTGATTTTGGCTTAACGATTGTAAATTATGGATCGCACTTTTATTGAGATAAATACCAAATAAAATGCTGAACTTTTATTTTCGTTTGATGTTTTAAGACACATTGGATGTGTTAAAAATGTCTACGCGTTATTATCGTCAATAACAAATATAAACACAAATATAATAAAAAAAACTAAAACAAAAACAAACATCTATCATACTAACTCATACATAATAAGACCAGTGAGTAGGTGAAGGTTATCTGTTTATACATCATTTACTGTACAATTAGTTGTTATCACTGGTTTTACATTTTGGCTATCTTGACTTTGTCAGTAATACCAAATAAGAATCAACATAACAACATAATAGTTTTGATTGTGAAACAACTACACGTTATAAATGAACCTGAGTTCAGTCCCAGGTTTTATTGGAATCCCTGTTGCTCAATCTGTAGTGTTTTTATGGTCCCTCATTGTTTATGTTTTCACATTTTGTTTTTGCCCAATGTTTGGCTGTTGTCTGTTGTTTGTTTGTTCTTTGATTTACGAATAAATTTGTATACTTTTTTAACTTACGATCCAAATAAGCGTATTGATCCAGTACAAAGAAGAAATAAACATAATCACACCGAAATGCAACTTATCCTTGTCATGATATAATGAAAGTTAGTTCACTCAGAACAATCACTAACTGACGATATACAATTGATGAATTTCGATAAGGTGAATACAAGGATTGATCAACCCATGGAAGACGATATTCACCGAGGCATCCGAGGTGAATATCGTGTTCCATGGCTTGATCAATCCTTGTATTCACCGAAATGGAAAGTCATTAACTGTTTTATTGTATGACATTAAATTAAATTTGAATTAACACCAAACAGCGCCGACTTTGTTCCCCAGACATCCCTGTCTGCGAGGGCAACGTCTACCATTACCAGTCCACACTACCGATGAGCTAATTTTAGCTCATTTGAGGTTGACATCGCACGTACGCATTACTTTTCAAGTTGATTTCAGCCAATTAGATACTAGGCAAAGTTTAATCATATAATAATTCAATTGATAACTTCTGATTACCTCCTATGGAATCTTCAAACTATCCATACATTGTCTCTTTTCAAATCGTAATCCATTATATTTTATATCCACCAGAATACATTTTACACTGTATATCTGCAAAATGTCATGGTCTCAGAATACAAAATGGTGGTGCTCTCATAAGAATTATATAATTAGATATAAAATTATATATGTACATAATATTTTTTTTCAATTTAACAAAGTTTTATTGAAATGTGTAAATTGTTTTAAAAATACAAGCAGTACCTCATCTTAGCCTCGTTAATGTTAATAAGTATATATAATTATTAGTACTTGTTAGTATACAATATACATACATAGTCCAATTTTACACAATATTTTGATATGTAAAAATCATATTTGTTTACTGACGAGATATATAGAAATAAATAAAACAGAAACAAGAACGAAGTCATAAATTATCTCACAGGTTATCATACCTAATAAGATATAGGTAATTGAATTTATCATCCTTCCCTCCCGCTATATCTACCTAATGACTCCATAAGCAAAACTCGTATCAAAGTTCGCGTGAGCTGAGCAGGATTTATCAGCGGTTAGCAGGAGTTATCACCAAATTATCCATACAGTTAAACGATGATTCCTGTGAAGATGACACACGTAAATCAAATTCATCAGCATCATCAGCAAGGTAAGATTTCATTTTTTTAAAGCATAAATAAAAAGAGGAACTGTCGTGTCAGAAATACCATCAAATATCATCCTATAAAAATATACTTGACACAATTGTTGATAACCTCTGCTGGGACTACTGTTTTTTTTTGCGTCATAATCATTAGTAAACAAAATATTTAATGAAAATGGATGAATCCTATTGCCGACTGTGTTTGTAAAAAAAAATGAATATCACCATGAAAGGGGAAAATTAAACAATCTTAACATTTATATAAACCTGAAAAAATGAACGGTATATTTGCAAACTACTTATGAGTTATGTTTTGCGGAAGCGTATTTTTAATATTTTGAATCGTGTGATTTTTCCCGCGAAAATACAAAAAATGTACAAATATCGAAGTCTATAGATGAATCCGTGTTTATGTTTGATTTATGGATGATAAACGTGCCATCTGAATGTGAATATGATTGATACTGAAAAATATCAGCCTGCTCGACAGAATATGAAGTATGTGACTCGTTCGCTTCGCTTACTCGAAAACAAATTTCATATTCTCGCACGGCAGGCTGATAATTTTGGTATCAATCAATTCACATCCAGATAACATATACAGATAGACACAACTTTATGCAAGAACATTTGTAAATATGCATGTATTTTTAATCTACAGGGAAAAACCTCGCTTCACATTGCAACAATAAATGGAAATACTCAGGTGGTTGAATTATTAATTGCAAAAGGGGCAGATCCAAATTACAGAGATGACAATGTAAGTATCAATTACTTTTGGTTGTAATATACAGTAAAACTTACCTAATTAGTCATTAAATTGCCATAGCAACCAATTGCGGGGTTTATGATCGTTGATCGCAAGTTGAAATACAACAAACTTGAAACAAGGAATACTAATTATGAGCAGGTCAGAGTGATCGTTGATGGCAAGTTGAGGCAGCTTTTGGAGTGTATAATATCAGGACAACAAACTTCAAGCAAGGAATACTGAGTAACAGCTGGTTAGTAGTGATCGTTGATGACAAACTGAAATGCAACAAACTTGACACAAAAACACCGAGTAACAGCTGGTTGGTAGTGATCGTTGATGGCAAGCTGAAATGGAACACACTTGACACAAAAACACCGAGTAACAGCTGGCTAGGAGTGATCGTTAAAGTTGAAGATCAACATGTTTGAAACAAGGAACACTGAATAACAGCTGTTTGTAGTGATCGTTGATGGCAAGTTGAAGTGCAAAATACTTGAAACAAGAAATACTGAGTAACAGTTGGTTAGGAGTGATAGTTGATGGCAAGTCAAAGGGCAGCAACCTCTAACCAAAAAGTTTTGAGTAACAGCTGGGTAGTAGTAACCTTTGATAGCAAGTTGAAGGGCAACACACATGAAGCAAGAAATGATGAGTAACAGCTGGTTAGGAGTGACAGTTCATGACAAGTAAAAGGGCAACAAGATCTAAGCAAAAATTGTTAAGTTACAGCTGGCTAGTAGTCATCTTTGATAGCAAGTTGATGTGCAACAAACTTGAAAAATGAATATCAGTTCAGTCCCAGGCTTTAATGTAGTTCGTGTTGCTCAATCTGTAGTTTTTATATAGTGTTTTGTGGACCGGTCATTGTTTACGTTTTCGTATTTTATATTTGCCTATTCTTTGATTTACGAATAAATTATCATTTGCTTTCCATTTACGATCCAAATAAGCGTATCGTTCTAGTACAAAGAAGACTTAATAGTGATATAACTAATNTAATAATTACGACCAATCCGGTCAATTAAAATTTTACTGGACAACCTTATTTTACCTATGATTTCTTACCCCTCAGTGTACCCCATTTATGTGTCGCCCTATTTATTAAATACGTAACAGTCACAGCAGCATGGGTTTGATGTCTTGAATAGGATAATTATAGTGTATATTAAAAAGATGGATTTAATTCTATATTATATATATAACTGGTTTGACTATTGTGTGCAGACAGTAATAATGTAAGTACAGTTAATTATCAATAAGAGCAATAGGAAGTTGATACAATTGTTAGCCTGGTAGTTGAAACTAAAATACAACAACAAAAATGTATATAAACAATTTGCACATGCTACAGAAGCTTCAATTTGTTGGAGTGTCTACGTAATTATACCCGTGTACAAAATGAGTTTTTCAATTCTATAAATGTATCATCATCATAAATAGCAGATAGAAACGACAATTCATTTTTCAACAAATTAATAATTATAATTTTACTCATAGTCTTTTTCTGATATTTAACAACATTTCTTTCTTTCCAAATAAAATATTTTGTAGACAACAAAATAGTGTTCACCAACTTTGCAATTTTCTTCAAGTCTTTATCAAAAATTCCTAAACATATATTTTTTTCAGATTTTTCCGCCAATATATTAAATTTTCTAAGAAAAAAGTCATTGAACTTTTCAAAAACTTCTATCCAGGTACTGTCAACAAATTTACAATGTACAAATAAATGTAATAAAGTTTCCTTTTCTTTACAAAAATGACAAGATCCATTTAATGATAAACCCATACGTTGCAGTCTTTCCTCGGTGTACACTATGTTATGTAAAAGTTTGAATTGTAGTTGTTTAGCTTTTCTATTAGACCGGTTTGAATAAATTATAGCCCAGATAGATGTCCAGGGTAGTTCTGTGTCGAAGTGCGTATCCCATTTGCTTTGACATATAGGAACACAATTCGCCACAAAAAAACCCTGAATTTCCCTCAAACGTAATTTACTGTTTTCTAATATTTTTTTGTTTTTATAAAACTGATACGAGTTTTTAATTCGAAATGGAAGATTTGCCTTTGCATTTAGTTCGACTAGTTCGGATTTAAGCATTCTTATTAATTCTTGCGGTATGGCTTTCTTTATTCGGCTATATTCTGAAATCCAATTTCTTCTATCATAAAGACTGTTGAATATTTCGGTAGAACTCTTAACACAATTTGTGTTGTCATCCCATATATCTTCAATTTTGTGTATACCACTTAAACTAAATGAACTAAAAAATAAGGCATTACCGTTATAGCTAAATTTTGCATTTCCAAAAATGTTTTGATCCAAAATGTCTTCCTTTACATACAATGTTTGTGATGCTAAAAAGAAGGACCATGAATCTAAAAGTCTCTTGTAATAGTTAGATATCTTCAAGTTTCCGATATTTTTTAAGTCAGAACATTTACACAAAAAGAAGTCTGACGCGAATTTGTCATCTAGTGAAGTAAGCCAAAATTTCCCTATTGCATTCCAATTATCGGGGTCTGACGTGATAATTTTATGCATACTTTTAACTCGCTTCGACTTTATAAAATTATTAATATTGACCATTCCCATTCCCCCTTTTTCTTTTGGTAGACAACATATATTTCTCTTAATTTGGTTTGTTTTCCCATCCCAAATAAAAGACCAGAGTACATTATTAATTTAACGCTCGTATTTTTCTATTTCGTACCCAATCAAAGATAGAACAAACGATTTTAGAATCAAACTTTTTCCCTTATACGTGAGATCTCTGGATTTCCAAACCTCCATGCAGCTTTTTATTTTCTTTATCTTTTCTAGCCAAATGGAATCAATATCGACACTATATCCATGTAATACACCAAGCGCTTTTATAGGTTTTTTTCTACCATTTAATATTACGGAACCGTGGATTTTTATTTCGCCATTTATCCAAATACATTCCTACTGTTTTGTCTAAGTTCATCTTGGCGCCATATGTTTTTTCATAAATATTCAATATTCTAAACGATTCCTCTATAAATTTTTCTGTTTTATTAATAATCTGAGTATCATCAGCAAACATATTCAACTTAGCCTCCCTTCCTGTATGACCACTTCTATGTGGTAGCTCAATCCCTTTTATACGCGGATTCTGCCGAATGGATGTCGCCAAGGGCTCCGCCTGCAATATGTATAACATAGGTGCAACTGGACACCCTTGACAGCTTGATCTAGTTATACTTATGTAACGTGATGTAAAACCGTTTGTGTGAATGCAGGTTTTTTCCTCTTTTCAGTCCCAGGCTTTAATGGAGTTCGTGTTGTTCAATCTGTAGTTTTTATATAGTGTTTTGTGGACCGGTCATTGTTGATGTAGTGTTTGTGGACCGGTCATTGTTTATGTTTTCGTATTTTATATTTGCCTATTGTTTGTCTGTTCTTCTTTGATTTACGAATAAATTATCATTTGCTTTCCATTTACGATCCAAATAAGCGTATCGTTATAGTACAAAGAAGACTTAATAGTGATATAGCTGATAAATGGCTCACTGAGTGCAATTACTAACTGACGATTCAATTTATAACTTCTGATAACGTCCTATGGTATCTTTAAAGTCTGCATACATTGTATCTCTTCATACCGTAATCCATTATATCTTATATCTACCAAAATAGGTTTCACACTCTACATCTGCAAAATGTCATGGCGTCAGAATAAATTTAAAATGGTGGTGCTTTTATAAGAATGATATTATATATAAAATTAATAAATGTGAATAATGTTTTGTTTTTTCAATTTAACAAAGTTTTATTGAAATCTTTACATTGTTTTTTTTTTATAAAATGCAAACAGTGCTGATACCTGATCTTCGCCTCTTTAATGTTAGTAGTATATATAACTATTAGTACTTGTTAGTATATAATATACATATATTTTCAGATCAATGTGATATTTTTAACAAATACAATTATGGACAATATGTGTATACTATATAACAATCATATTTTTGTATTCAAGAAATAAGTAAAAATAAATAAAACAGAAACAACAAAGAAGTAATAAATTATCATATGCTATACTATATCCTTTATTATAGGTAAACGAGTATATTGGCATACACTTGCAAATATGTATGCATTTTTAATTTACAGGGATGGACCCCACTTCACTATGCAGCACATGGTGGAAATACTCAGGTGGTTGAATTGTTAATAGCAAAAGGAAGAGATCCAAATTACATAGATAATAATGTAAGTACCAATTACATCCGGTCGTAATATGCAGTGAAACTTACCTAATTAGACAAAGAATTACCAAAACAACCACCTACAAATTTTATCCTTTTAATCAGTAGTATCTACGTATATTCATTGAGACAGCTATTGGAGTGCATAATAACAGGACAACAAACCCGAAACAAAGAATACTGAGTAACAGCTCGTTAGTAATCATAGTTGCTGGCAAGTTGAAGTGCAATAAGCTTGAAACAAGAAATAATGAGTAATAGCTGGTTAGGAGTGATAGTTGATGGCAAGTTGAGGTGCAGCAAAGTTGACAAACGGAATACCAAGTAACAGTTGCTCAGGAGTGATCGCTGCTGGCAATTTGAAGTGCAACAATCTTAAACAAGGAATATTGAGTAATATCTGGTTAGTAGTGATACTTAGCGACTAGTTGAAAGGCAACAAGCTTGATACAAGGGATAGTGCGTAACAGTTGTTTAGCAGTGATCGTTGATGGCAAGATGAAGCGCAACAAGCTTTATACAATGAATATAGAGTAACAGTTGGTTAGTAGTGAATGTTGAAGTTGAAGAGCAACAATTTTGAGACAAGAAATACAGGGCAATAGCTGGTTAGGAGTGATTGTGGATGAAAAGTTAAAGAGCAACAAACTTGAAACAAGAAATACATAGTAATAGCTGGCAAGGAGGTGGTCGGTAGCGGAAAGTTGAAGGCCAACAAACTTGAGAGAGGAATTAATGACTAACGGCTGGTTAGCTAAAAGATTCGCAACAAGGGATACTGAGCGACATCTGGCAAGGCGGTAGTCGGTAGTGGAAAGTTACAGGGTTACAAACTGCAAACAAGGAATACTGAGTTGTTAGGAATGATCGTTGATGGCACGTTACAGGGCTACAAACTTGCAACAAGGAATACTGACTGAACTATGGTTAGGAGTGGTCGTTTGTGTCAAGCTGCACAGCAGCAATTATTGACTTCATTAACTGTTATCATGCCAATCGAAATATCCGTCAATATTAAATGATGATTTATTATTTGTAGCCTGGTTTTTCAAGGATATATCTGAATATATAACATATTAATAAGAAACACTGCTAGGCTAGAATGATGTTTAATATCAATCGTTCAATTATTTTACATGTACAGTGGAACCTGTGCAATCCGACACCTGAGTTTTCCGACATCCGGTGACATCCAACAAAAGTTTATGGTCCCAAAATAGTTCTGTTAGCATAAATAAAACCTGAGTATTCCGACATCCTGTACAATACGACACATTTCCCTGGTTCCTTGGTATGTCGGATTAGACAGGTTCCACTGTATATCTATGTAGTATGTTATCAATATTTCTATTCTTAATATTTATATGAAGGGTTGCACGCCTTTACATATTGCATCATCCAGAGGATACGACGAAACAGTTAGATTCTTACTTTTAGTTGGAGCAGATATGGACATAGAAGACACACAGGTACGCACATCTCTAGTGTTTTAATTTTATTTGTATATACTATTTATTCAGTAAGCTTATTTAACCTATATGGACGAGATGAAAGCCATGAAAATAAACACAAAATTATGACATGGATTACTGACATAGTAATTCTCTTAGTATGTATATAAAGTTTGTGTGCGTCTAAAAATTTAACCCAGCAATAAAGAATGATAATTATAATAGGTGTGTGTAT
>MJUT01060730.1:0-10025 GCA_002080005.1 Gigantidas platifrons
ATCTGATTGAACTGCCATAGGGGATCATTTAAAAGAAAAAAAATTATGTCAGGGAGTTGTAGTGATGGAATTGAAGAACAAAATACGCTTTACCCCCCTCCCCCTTTTTTCCTGATAAGACCAAATTATTTACCAAAGTCGATTTATTTCTGCAATGTACACAATTAATGTACACTAGAGGCAAAATATTTGATAAGGAAAAAAATGATTTTTTTTGTAAGCCAAGGTTCCTACGACGACAAAATCATACCACGGTTATACATTACCGACGACAACAACATACCAGTGATACTTGACGACGACAACCATATCTACCCAGGAGTCCGAGCTATGTTTGCATAATTTATATATATAGACACAAAGTTGAGTGAAAATCGTTTATTCAAAACCGAAAATTGTTGATAAACAATTGTTACATAATCACATATAACAAAGTTGAATAAATGACAAGATAATATGCAAAGGTGGGATATAAAAAGTGCCAGACATCCCTAAAAGGGATCACAGAGCGTAATATACATTTAACTGGTCAACAGTCTTTCCTCACTAAAATAGTTCCCTATATATTTCATAAGGGAAAAAAATGATTTTTTTTTTAATTCTTGTTAAGTCATTTCTTACTCAATTTTCATGAAATTTTCAGAAATGAAAGCAGACATATAAAATATATTCTTCTTTTTACTATTTTCATATAATTTGTATTTCTACTGTTTCTTAATAAAATTGTAGATATCAAAGTTAGTGTGCACGAGGCGTTTCTGGAATAATCTTCATCAGGTACGCTCAAGATCGAAATATTGAAAAGCCGAAACACGTTTATTTTTATCACTAAATATTGCTGTATAACCATAGAAAATTCAGACGTCACAAATTGATATTTGTGTTTAAGTGATAAAATACTCGTCAATAAGTTAGGCAAGTATTACATGTACTTATTAAAATAAACTCTTATTAATTCTGCTTTTAAAATTGAAAAAATCGAGAACAACGGATAACAAGTGACTTCGGGATAATGTTGCGAAAGTAGTTCTTAAGTGAAATACATAGGGAAATATCTTAGTGTGGAAATACTTTTGACCAGTGGATATAGGTGGCAATGTGCGTACTGGTGCAATGTATGAACACCATTTGTATAAAATTTATCAGCATTCATGTGTTGAAGGGCATTTTATAATATTTAAATTATTTGGTTTTCCAATCTTTCGAGTTTGAACGCACATGATGAAGGTTATTCCTGAAACGCGTCATCCGCACTCAATTTGATATCTACGTTTTTATTCAAACAGTGCAAATTAAATCAAAACTATCAACAAACTTTTTAAACTGATGTTTGGTAGAAAAAACTAGTTTCCATATATTTAATCTTGTTATAAAACGTATCTGAGGGACATTCTGAAAATGTAACAAACACATGATACATAAACAGTATAATGGCCGATTGCCACAAGGATAAATATTTAACGGGCTGTACTAATGACCTGTTATATAGATAATTACATATATAAATGGACTGTTAAATAGATTTACACGTTTTTAAATCCATTCCAATAAGAGTGTGAAGTTGTAACGTATAACACTAGTAAGTACCCTCTAGCACAACGCTTTCTAACTTGGAAAATAATAAAGAAGGGTATCACTTGTCACGAGATAAATATTTACAAACCCACAAATTATAGAGTCACTGCCTTTTACATCAATACTTTTTTATTTAAGGTAGAGGTTTTCACCCGTTCAATCTCTTATTATAGAAATATAAACCTACATTTATCTAATATTACGTTTCAACAAAAATATTTATAGAACAATTTTGTAGCACTTGCAATGTAAATATGTTATTTTAATATATTTTTCGACTCATTGGTGACCCTTTAAAAAGACAGGACGTCATTCTTTATTTCATGTGGACTTTATACATAGACGATAGATAATATGCTGTCCATTTTTTAAAAAACATTTCTGAGAATTGCAACCTTTACATCTGTCACTGGCTTTGTGGCGATTTATGAAAAGAAAATTTAAACAAATGGTCATCAATACTGCTGTATAACCATAGAAAATGCAGACATCAAAAATTCATATTTGCGTTTAAATAATCAAAATACTTGCCAATACGTTAGGAAAATATTATCTGAAAATATTAATGCAAATTCGTATTAATTCTGCTTTTAAAGTTGAAAATTTGAAAAACAACGGATAAAAATGACTCCAGGAGAATGCATTGAAGATATGTTGTTTTATATGATATACATAGGGAAATATCTAAGTGTGGAAAGACTTTTGACCTGTGGAAATATATGTCAAATTGCGTACTGCTACATTGTATGAACACCATTCGTATAAAATGGTATCAGTATTTATGTGTTAAAGGCATTTTCAAACAGTGCAGATTACAGTAAAGCTATCAATGAAATTGTTGAACTCGCATTTGTTTGCAAAACAATTTTCCAGATATTGAAATTTGTGATAAAGCTTTTACCCCGGCTTTTAATGGGGTTCGTGTTACTCGATATTTAGCTTTATATGTATGTTTTGTAGATCGTTGTTGTCCTTTTATACTTTTTCTTTTGGTCATTGTGTTGTCTGTCTTTCGATTTACGGATTCCGATTACCCCTTTTGTGTCTTCAAACTCGTCTTATCTGAGGGACATTCTGAAAACTTAATAAACACATGATACATATACAGTGTAATGTACGATTGTCACACGAATAAATATTTAACGGACTGTAATAATGACCTGTTAGATATATAATTACATATCAAAATGGACTGTTAAATAAGGTTACACGTCGTGAATCCACTCCTATAAGAGTGTTATGTTGCAATGGATAACACTAGTAAGTACCCTCTAGCACAAGGCTTTCTAACTTTGAAAATAATAATGAAGGGTATCAGTTGTCACGAGATAAATATTTACACACCCACAAATTATAGAGTCACTGCCGTTTACATAAATACTTTTTTACTTAAGGTAGAGGTTTTCATTCGTTCAATCTGTTATTATAGAAATATAAACCTAAATTTATATAATATTACGTTTCAACAAAAATATGTGTAGAACAATTTTATAGCAGTTGCAATGTAAATATGTTATTTTAATATATTTTTCGACTCATTGGTGACCCTTTAAAAAGACAAGACATCAATCTGTATTTCATGTGGACTTTATACATAGGCGATACATGTTGTCCATTTTTTAAAAACATTTCTGAACTTTGCAACCTTCAAGTCTGTCACTGGCTTTATGGGTAGATTGATGAAAAGAGAATTTAAAAAGCGATGGTCAACAACTCCACCAATATCAACAAAACAAACAATCACCTCTCATCTTTAGACCGACTATTAGGTAGTAGTATACAATATATGATACGTTTATATTATCTTTTGTTGCCGGTTCAGATTATATAAATCTTAAGCAAGGAATGTTATAGTATATTCTTTGTCTAGAAACGAAGCAACATACAAACATACAAGCATGACAAGCGAACACGCATGGACACTTGTGCAAATCCGCCTTTTAAGCAGTGATGTCAAATCTACAATACATTTATGCAAATGTATTTTACAATTAGCATAATCTTCATATATATATTTCAGATGTCTCAGTTATTCGTATTTATGGTTTTACAACATATTTCTATTGCTGTTCCCATCTACATTGTGTTATGATTGGCAGGTCGGCAGCATTCCATTGATTGAATCATTTGTTGATCCTCGTAACCTAGCAACATTGTTCATGCTGGCTGTTTTTATGTTCTTTATGTTGAAATGGCTTTTGCATTTTATGGTAAGATTAAAAAGATGTAATTTTTAGATATGAAATTATAGTGAGTAAGTGATTGTTGTTTAACGCCAACTCATCAAATTTTTAGTTATATCATGGCGAGAACAAATTAATTTTCAATGAGATGACACATTATCCCGATTCAGAGTCAACCTTACTCCTTAATGCTGTGTGCTTGGTAGAGAAGCAACAAATACCAATGATATAGTCTACTGCGACCCGATCGGGATTCGAACCAACGATCTACAGCACTCGAGACGATCACACTAACCATTACCCCACCGATGTGGATATGAAAAATTAGACATTATTTCTAAAGTAATAAGTAACTGGTAAATGTAAGTCATTATTGATATGATTTTAATCCGATGCTATGCCTCTGCTTGTACCGAATGACAAATGTACAATGTTCATTTTATGCCAAATTATTTGAACGAACACTTTGACGGGATATTCATACGCCGTAATTTGAAGAACAGACAATGCAATGGCCAAGCGAAATAGGTAGAAAAGACAAGCAATGATCGACAACGCAATACACAGAAAACTAATGATTAGATTACACAAGTTCCACTAAATGCGGGATCAATTCAGGTGCTAGTCATCTAAAACACCATCTTATATAAAGTTTTAAGCGGGACAGTTTTTATTATTCATTTTTTTTTTAATTTAAATGTCGATCATTTGTACTGAAGCACTGGGAACAAATTCGGAATATAGTAAGTGAAATGTGACATATAAAGTCTGTTGCGTATTTATTGTTCCATCAAAAAAATCAAATGAAAAACCAAAAATACCATACCGTCGGAACATGCCGATGTAGCCAATACTCGATATTTATTTCACTAGCAATCTTGTGAAATATAGCATTGTAATTTGACCAATACTAGAAAAGTAAGCAATGTATGTTTTATATTTCAGAAAGCCAACCCTTGCCAGTATCCAGATGCCATATTATTTATTTTTCTATTTTCTGTTTTACCATTTGTGCCAGCTTCCAACCTTATATTCAGAGTAGGATTTGTAGTGGCAGAGAGAACACTTTATATACCAAGGTTTGTAAATATTGTGTGATATGAATTCCTCCTGTATGCATGGACACTTGGTACCCCTGTATAATAGAAAACATTAAAATGGCAACTGAGGCTGTTTGATTATTAGATTTATGATTATTGTTGGAAATTACACTCTACTGTTTGATGAAAAACACCAATATATTTTCCTTTGATTCACCATTTCTTTTAATTTGATACCAATACAATGTCAAACGGTAAAAGTAAACACCTTTGATCAACTGATTATAATATAATTTAAAATAGAAATATGAATATAACTTTAAAATAAAAGGGATTTGGCAAAATTTGTAAAACTTTGTTGACATTTCATCCCACATTTCTTTATTGATGTTAAAAATATTAAAGGTTAGAAAATTAATATTTTGAACAGGTGTTTGTATGTTTTCTGTTTGTTAAGACTATTATTATTTTATGAATATTCTGCTTGAGAACAGTTGATTATATGGCTCTGCAAATTAAAACAGTTATTATTTTATTTGGAATTCAGATTTCTCCAGCAAAGAAAAACAATTAATATACATGTATTAAAGGGTGTTTCCCATTAAAATTTATGACCCTAAGCAAATTATCTTTAAATAAAATTTAATGAAAATATCTAAAGGCAATTACTTACATTATGGGGAACATTTAATTTTTACTTGTCAGTGTCATATTTAAGACTAACTTGATAATGTTTTTCTTCTCTCTGATAATTCCACTGTTATAGCTTAACTGCTTTTTAATCAACTATTATGCCCTATAGGGAAATAGTCTTATGTGAATAATTTAAAACGAATATGAACACCTGATGGAATAAGTGAGGGACTTCAAAGGATACGTGAGGTCTAATTGACTTATTTCATCTATGTCCATCATGTTTTTAAGTGTTGAAATTATATCTATGTAAGGGCAAGCTTATTATTAATTATGCGTGTACTACTTCTCTAAAAATGTTTAGATGATAATTATGTATCATATTTGGTTGCATAATTATATTAATTGGCTTAAATTGTTATATGTATCATTCATACCAATAGTAATTCTCGCATTTAACTTTTAACTATTTTCTTTTAAAATAAGAATCTTCACGAAAAGAATGTTGGCTTAAGTAGTCGTATGTACCTTTTATATGCATAGTAATTTGTGTATTTAACTTTAATAGTAGGACATTTTTAACACATAATTTTCTTTTCAAATGAATATCGTCATGGAAAGAATTGTCTCATAGATCTTGCGGTGATATCAGTAAGAAAGATTTCGGTCAGAATTCTTTGCGATTTCAAATATTTCAAAACCAATTAATATAGAAATGAACTATGAATTGGAATTTTGAAAATATGTTATAAGTGATCTACATGTACTTTAAACGGCACAGAAAGGTTGAACTACAAAATGTATTAACAATATTGGTCTTAGAGATGACCTTTCTAAGTTGTGAAACGTGTGTCCTATCCATTTGTTTATTATTGAACTATAATATGATTACTTTAATGATGACGAGATAAATGCAATATCTTGTGCTTCATTACAAATGCAATGATGTTTGATATTTCTTCTTTGCTAATTCAAGACCCAGTCAATAGATTTCTCAAATAGTTAAATTACTCAAGCAACATCTTACTGAATACTACAAGTTACTTACTGCATAATAGGTTTTCACTCGGTGTTCATATTGCAATTCGATTACTGATAACATGTGATCTGATGGGATATACCATTTGTTTTTAGACGCTACTTCACATATATCTCAAAGTTTTAACTTCGTGAACACAAGATTTTTAAATGTATGCTTTTTTTTTTATTGTATTGCCCTTCCAACCATGACTACCAGGGCATGGGAAAAACCTGGAAGCCAAATCATATGATTCTCCATTTTGTAAATGCTTCCCACTTGACATTGAACAGCAATCAGTCAATCAATCATTCAATTTAGATGACAAAAACAATTGCTAACAATAAAGCAAAACGAAGATTCGTCCAACAACTTTAAGAATACAGATACAAGCATAAAAAACTATAATGCCATCAGATGTATATTGCTGTTATTTATAGCAATACAAATTTAAATTGATTTTTAAATGTATGCTTTTTTTTATTATATTGCCCTTCCAACCATGACTACCAGGGCATGGGAAAAACATGGAAGCCAAATCATATGATTCTCCATTTTGTAAATGCTTCCCACTTGACATTGAACAGCAACCAGTCAATCAATCATTCAATTTAGATGACAAAAACAATTGCTAACAATAAAGCAAAACGAAGATTCGTCCAACAACTTTAAGAATACAGATACAAGCATAAAAAACTATAATGCCATCAGATGTATATTACTGTTATTTATAGCAATGCAAATGTAAATGCAACAATAATTTTCAATAATAAGATAAAACCCAACATTCCATTTTAATCCACTATAATCGCTACTATATGGAGACGAAAAGAAAACAACAAAGTGGTGCAAATGTATTGAATATAATGGCATTTATTTTGTCTTGTTCCATTATGGATTTTATGTATAAACAAAAAAGCTTTCAAATACAATGTAATCTGATGGAAAAAATACGCGTTATCTTAATAATTATGAGCAAAGTATCTTGCGTGACGAAAATAAAGTACTCTTTATCTTAAAGGTAATTAACAAAGTACTTTGACTGATAAAAAGAAACCTATTAATAAATGGAATTCACTCTTTATTTTTCCAATAAAATTAGTTGTGGCGATACACAAGATCATGATAACCCTAATCGTTCCTAGTGTTGGCTTAGAGATCCATTAAAAGATTGGCGGACCTGATGACAATTATCGTTTTTTCTCTAAATTTCACATATCAGTTAATAGTCTTTGGCTGTTTGATGTTTAATTACAACATGTACTATATCCATGTAAACTGGTTTTTACCTGTAATTTCAAAATAATTTGCTTAATTTTCTTTCTAGTTTATATTACATGTTGTTTATATTATTGAATTTTGTACTGTATTTTGAAATTGTAATTTTTGTGTTTGTTGTAAATCCACGTTAGTGAATACCTCAGGGACAATCAACAATGGACAATCCAGAGAAATTGTAAGCATAGGGTACACTAGACGACGAAAAAACAAAACAAAAATAAAACATAATATGTGTTGGACACCACTATTCGCAAATAAACACTAATTACGTAAATAGGACATGAGCCCTACTACAAAGACGAACCGAACATCGTTTTTATGCGGATATCGTAACAGACATCACAACACGGAACTCAGAATGTAAAGAAACATAATAGGACAACACACAAAAATAAAAATTTGCTGTTTGCATTATTGAGGCTACTCGTACAAAAATGTAGTTAGATTTGAAATGGGCGAGTCATTATTGTTTAACACAAATAGAGCATTTTGTGAATATTTCACAGCGAGAACAGGTTACATTTCGACGAGATGATGAGCAGAGTAGTAGCACAATAGAATATAATCTTTAATATGCTGTTACCTCAAAAGTAGTGACAATCGTTCACAAATATGGCCTGCTAGCAACTAAAAGTGTCTTGTGGTTTCTAAGGGAGTGTCTGCTCAGGCCTCACTTTTCACTTAGTCAAAAGTTGAAAAATATTTGACATGAAAAAAAAAATTCTGAATAAGGCCTCTGTTTACAGTACTAGTATATATAATTGAGTGGGTAACATGTCATAGCATAATTCAAAATTCAAAAATAATTAAAAAATATATATTTAACTGCCAAAATTCATGTCAAGCTGTGAACTAATAGATGAAATTTCAATATCTTGTTATAAAAGAGACATAAAAAACCGACAGGAATAATAGACAGCCATCACAGATAATGAATGACTTTGTTGTGATACAATTTTTATTTCATAAACTTGATACAGGGCTTTTGTGTACACTATAATAGATTAATAACGGTGGGAAATTACATGATAAGTTGTGATTTGTTCTTCCTGTTCTCCTCGGGTAATATGAATGATGTATTTGTAAACATATTGAATATGATCTTATCTTCACTGAACCTGAAATTAGCTAGATTCGGGTGACACTCAATTGTTGAAGGTAAACTTTTCTGGTCCATTGAACCTTTTGTATTTTGTAGGTATTGTAATTAATTGGTTCCAGAAAACGTGGACTATTGAGCTGCCCCAAAATCTTATATCATTTATATTGTGGCATTAATTGCATTTATCTTAATTTAAAAAAAATAATTGGGATGCAAAATATTGATACTGTCAATCTTTGCTAGCTCGAACTCGGATGGCTCGAATACCATGAATCGTTCTAACTGTTTTTTAGTCCCGTCAATTATACCATTAATTCCTTGTCAAATAAACCCCGATTTCTGTGTTACATTTTATTGCATACAACATAAAATACTACTAAGCTAAATAAGTGCATTAACAAAATTTATAGAAATTGAAAAATACAAATTTTCAAAATAAATAATAAATGAAAACTTATTTATTTGACGCAAATTTCTTTTTCTTTAAAGATGGAAATTGTAATAGCTTTTGCAGCTGGACCCTTACTAATAATATATTTCTTTTAAATGACGCAAATTGCTAAATTGTTTAAAATAAAATATTTAATATTTTCCAAACGCAGTTGATTTTATTTTGTAAATTGCCTTCAATTAAGCATCATAAATCAGCATTTAAGTAACAAATTATAGCCTTATAGTGCATTTTATGTATTTGCTATTCAAATCGCTGTAATCATTGAACACCAATTAGCTTGAGTTATGACCAATGGTGTTCCATGACATTGTTTGAACTTGATAAAAAATGTACTTTTGTATATAAAAAAAAAAACTTGATAGTACATATGATAATGTTTCGGTTGTTATTGAAATTAAATATACCGTGTCACAATAACATTTATGTGATACAAAACGAAGATACCCATGATTTAGGTCACAAATTGCTGTTTGGTTGAAACAATTTGACATGATTGATGTCAGAAATTCATCAATACATGGACACAAACAAATGGGTTCACACTTTTATGGGTTTACTTAGAATATCATAGATGTTAATGGTTTTCCTCACGCAACTGTAAGATACAAGTTAAATACCACCCGTTATTAATAAGAAGTCACCAAAAACAAATCTGTGAATAGAAGCGAATTTATGGAGTCTTTTGTTTTTTCTTTTGTTTATATCTGTATTGCCATTAGAGATCCAACTATCAAGAGGG
>MJUT01060731.1:0-10026 GCA_002080005.1 Gigantidas platifrons
ATCTTTGATGTAAGCAACGTAAGTTAAATCGCTTTATATTGTAAACAACGTAGTAATTTTTGGTATATAGTGTAAGCAACGTAAGTTTACTGGATCCATGTTTTAAGCAACGTAAGTTTAATGGCTCCATATTGTAAACAACAAAAGTTTAATGAGTACATACTGTAAGCAACGTATTTTGATGGATCCATGATATATGCAAGGTAACTTTCTTTCTTTCTTTTTTTTCCAAATCAATTATATATTATTCTATACAAATAAAGGAGACAATCGATTGCACCAATATCAAGAAAACAATAATGTAACATGGATTTTGCTACTAAATAAAAAAATTAATTCAAGCAAGTGTATATATGTTGCTGATATATTACATTTATATCATGACAACAATTTGCAAACAATATTTTTAATTGGACAGTTCACCGACAGCCATTGTAGATCAGCAGTACACATACATTTAATAGACAATTCACCGATAGTACATGAGAGATGTATTTATCTGATTTTCATAAATCACCTCTTTGGTATAATGGTTCGCGTGATTGTCTTGAGTGTTGTAGATCGTGGATTAGAGCTCAGATCTGGTCAAACCTGACAATACAATTAGTATTTGTTGCTTCTCTACTAAGCCCGCAGTTTAGGGAGAAAGAGCAAATACTGGTTGGCTTGGAATTAGGATAATGTGTCCAAGTGCGGCGACTCTTCTATTTGCGAGCTGTTGTATCAGTGAGCTAGCACTATAACAATTCAGTTAAGCGCGTTGTTTTAGTACAAAGCAGACCTCATCATTATCTGATTGAAAATTAACCTGTTCTTGCCATGATATAGATGAAAAATTGCTTAGTTGGCGTTAAAAAAGAATCACTAAAATATTTAATCCTTTAGAAAGTTATCAAAGACTACGGCTTCTGAATACCTCTTTGGCATCTTCAAGCGTTCCGTAGAAACGTTTTTGCACGATCTATTTTATATACAGAAAATGCGATGTCGGGTATTAACAGTAGGATGGATATCGGTATAATGTTTGAAAATTCGAATATATATTGTTGATGTCCAATTTTCAAATATTAGCAAAGGAATTTTTTTTTTTAATTTGATTTCGAAGCAATTATATATATATATATATAAAGTCTAAGGGAAACTATTAACAAGAGAAATTAATGAGTAACGGATCGTCTAGACATGACTTAAGCTTGAAGTGTCAATACCATAAACAACGTAAGCTTGATAAGTCCAAACTGTAAACACCGTATGTTCAATTGTCAATGCAGCAAACAACGCACGTTCGATTATCAATACAGTAACCAACGTACGTTCATTGGTAAATACTTTAACAAATACGAGTTTGATGGTTAAAACTGTACACAACGTAAGTTCGATGGTCAATACTTTAAACAAGACAGGTTTGATGGTAACGTGTTGACATATGTGCTAATATCAGAAAAGACACCACCATTGTCAATTCCACATCACTAACTCACAGCCGCTTAAGTAGTCAGATTTATTTGGTGCAATTACGATGCTATGAAAAGCAAGTGTAAACAATCCCACTCATATCAATACAACTACAGCCATTTGAAAAAAAATAGATCACGGCTTATGACATTGGGATTCGAGGTGCTGGCTTGGAGCACACACAAAATGTGACCGGATTAAACCGACTAAGGGAATCTCAACCATAATATTCTGATAATCTGATGTCTAAATAAGATATATATAAACAAACAATAAAAAACTTGCAGAGATATGGTTGATTGACGTTTTCTGAGTTTCCCTTTAGTATATTCAAATTGTAGAAAAAAATAATATGTATATCAATAAACATTACAGAAAGGGCAAACAAAACAGTAATTATAATATAATTTATACTATATGATACAATTTGAATTATGATTCCATGAATGTGAATGTGAAAGAGTATTGTTCTGTCGATCGATAAAACCGATTGTTCATAAGACCAACGGCGTATTGATATACGGACATTAACAGCGTGTATCTATAACATACTTTTTGTCGCTTGCCCCCATCTCCCACCCCTCTCATCACACACACAAAAACGATTCACTTTTAATGCGTATCGTTTGTTAATTGTATTGGGCTCGTTCGAAGATTGTTCGTAAGTGACTGTTATTCTAATCAATAACTATTACAATTACAATTCGCTAAGATGGGTTGTTCAATGAGATATTTAAGACAACAGAACAGTGTTGACATATTCTTTTGTATTTGTCATCATCTATGAAATTCTTATTTGATATATTGTAAATTATTTAATTGTAGCTTGTATAGATGGGACGTATGGGAAGGACTGCAAACACATTTGTTCTGACAACTGCTACAATAACACTTGTAATGTTGTGTCTGGCCTATGTGTATCTGGTTGTAAAAAAGGTTGGATGGGCCCACACTGTCAACAACGTAAGTTTACTGGGTTTATCATATTAACAAATATCCATACTGTAAACAGCATAAGTTTGATGTCTCCATTCGTAAACAACATACGTTCAATGGGTCAATTTTGTAAACAAGGTAAGTTTAATGTATCTATGTTGTAAACAACATAAGATCGATAGGTCCATACTGTAAACAGCGTAAGTTCGATGTGTCCGTACTTTATAAGGGTAAGTGTGGTAGGTCTATCATGTAATCAATGTACAGTTGGTTGTTCCATACCGTGAACAACATAAGTGTCATCAGTCCATACTTTAACTAGCGAAAGTATGTTGGTAAATACTGTAAAACAGTGAAGGTTGTATGGGTCTCTACCCTAACAACATAATCGGGATGTGTCCATGCTGAAAACATCATACGTTCGATGTGTCCTTACTGTTAAACAAATTTAAGTTTGGTGGGTCCATACCGAAATAACGTAAGCTTGATGGTCTATATGGTACACAACGTATATTCAATTGTCAATGCTGTAAACAACGTGCGTTCGATTATCAATACTGTAAACAATAAGAGTTTGATGGTCAATATTGTAAACAAGACAGGTCTACTGGCAACGTCTTGACAGCTCTGCTAATATCAGAAAAGACACTACCATTGTCAATTTCACATCACTAACTCAAAGCCATTCACATAGTCAGATTTATATGTTGTAGTTTACCCAGCTATGAAAGGAAAGTTTATATAATTCCACTCCTATCAATACAACTACATCCATTAAAAAACAAAATAGATTACGACTTATGACGTTGGGATTCGAGGTGCTGGCTAGGGGCACACACAAATGTGACCGGATTAAACCGACTGACGGGATCTCATCAATGACCTTCTGATAATCCGATGTCTAGCTAAAATACTTATATAAACAAACAATAAAATACTTGCACATATATGTTTGATTTGATATATTGTAAATTATTTAATTGTAGCTTGTGTAGATGGGACGTATGGGAAGGACTGCAAACAAATTTGTTCTGACAACTGCTACAGTAAAACTTGTAATGTTGTATCTGGTCTATGTGTATCTGGTTGTAGAAAAGGTTGGATGGGCCCACACTGTCAACAATGTAAGTTTACTGGGTTTATCATATTAAAAAATATCCATACTGTAAACAGCATAAGTTTGATGTGTCCATTACGTAAACAACATGCGTTCAATTGGTCAATTTTGTAAACAATGTAAGTTTAATGTATCTATGATGTAAACAACATAAGATCGATAGGTCCATACTGTAAACAGCGTAAGTTCGATGTGTCGGTACTTTATAAGGGTAAGTTTGATAGGTCTATCATGTAATCAGGGTAAAGTTGATGGTTTCATACCGTGAACAACATAAGTTTCATCAGTACATATTGTAATTAGCGAACTTTTGTTGGTCAATACTGTAAAAAGTGTAGGTTTTATAGGTCCCTACCCTAAACAACATATGCTTGATGTGTCCATACTGTAAAAAGCGAAAGTATGTTGGTCAATACTGTTAACGGTGAAAGTTTTATGGGTCCCTACCCTAAGCAACATAAGCGTGCTGTGTCTATCTTGTAAGCTACATACGATCGATGTGTCTCTACTTTAAACATGTAATTTTGATAGGTCTATCTTGTAATCAACGTAAATTAGATGATTCCATTTCGTAAACAGCGTAAGTGTGATGGTCAATGCTGTAATCAACGTAAGTTTGATGGTCAATAATGTAAACAAGACAGGTTTGATCGTCATGTGTTGACATCTGTTCTAATGAGAGAAAAGACACCACCATTGTAAATTTCACATCATTAACGGAAGCCGATTATATAGTCAGATTTATATAGTGTACGTTACAAAACTATGAAAAGAAAGTTTAAGCAATTCCACTCATATCAATACAACTACAACCATTTGCAAATAATATATCTCGGCTTATGACGTTGGCTTGGGACGGGGTTAAACCGGCTAACATGATCTCAACCACGACCTTCTGATGTATAACTAAAATACTTATATATACAAACAATAAAATACTTCCACAGATATGTTGATTGTTTTCAAGTGTTCCTGTAGAATATAATTCTGTAAATTAGTGGTCACACCATCGCGTACTCCAAGATTTACATATGTTTTATATATTATTTAAAGCTTGCAGTAAAGGGCACTTTGGTAACAACTGTACTGATACATGTGATGGATGTATATCTGAATTATGTAACAGTTATGATGGAGTGTGTGATATTACAGACTTATGCAAAGCAGGATGGTCCGGTGTTAAGTGTGATAAAGGTAGATGTATAATACTATATAATACTAAATAAATTTTAAAAAGAGAAGAAAAAACACCACTAGGCCAGGTCAAGTATGCAATTGACACTTCATATACACATATATATGATTACTTACTCCTGTGATCAAGACACTTCAATAAAATCGAAGGAATTCATCTAGTTTTATAGGCGTATGCTCTTCACCTACTGGACTAATACATTCTTGTAAATGTTTAGTCGCACAGGTCATATGGCATTACACATCTAGTGTCATGGAATGAAATAAATGTAATAGAAGTGCGCCGTAAAACATCATATGCATATTTATATTGATAATTAAATTGTCACGCTGCTCTAATGTTAAAAATTGCTGAAATGTAAGATTTCAATTTTCCTCCACTCTTTTCTGTTGGCTTATCTTTCTATTGTAGTCCAGGTGTATCCTCTTTCCTTTATTTCAATTTCGATGATGCGCCTTCATGTTGCTTTAGGACTTCCTCTTTTGCTTTTCCCTTCTGGTGTCCATATTAGGGCTACCTTAGTCATGTCTTTATATGGTTTACGTATAACCTGATCAAGTCATCTCCATCTTTTTAAAATCAACAAAGTGTCTATGTCCTTGGTGTTTGTGATGCAATGCAGGTCTTTGTTGGAGATTTGTTCGGCCAGAATATCTTATTTATCTTTCTCAAGCAGGTGTTATGGACGCTGGAGAGTCTGTTGATGTTTGATCAGTCATTCTCCAGCACTCTGAGCCATATAAGAGCACAGATAGTACACAGCTGTTATAAAGTATAAGCTTGGTTTTCTTTGAAAAGGTTGTTGTCTTCCAGATGTTTCCCATTCTGATGAGTGCTGATCTAGCTTTTCCTTTTCTGACCTGTATATCGTTTTCAGCTTCATCCTCCGTTGTTATACAGCTTCCTAGGTATTTAAAGGAGTCTACTGTATCCAGTTGTTTCCCTTCTACAATTATGACTGGCAATCTCTCTGTGTTGAGGTACATTAATTTTGTTTTCTTGTCATTGATCTTTAGGCCAATCATTCTAGCATTGTCTTCTAACTTTCTGGTCTTTTTCTGCATATGGTCTTCAGTATGCGATAATAGCGCTAAATCATTAGCATAATCTGTATCCTCTAGTGTAGTATATATTGTCCATCTCAGACAGGTGTTACCTTCTGTTAGGGTTGTTCTCATTACCCAATTAATTGTAATTATGAAGAGCACATATGACATAACACATCTCTTTCTTACACCTGAATATAAAAATGAAACCAATGTCAGCTTCAGAGTTTATGGTACATAAGAAAGTTGTACAGGACTACTTGATGTGCTATATGCCTTGTTGTAATCGTTAGTGATTTTCTCCGGGTACTTCGGTTTTGTCCAACAATAAAACTGACCGCCACGATATAGTTGAAATAAAAAGTTAATACTAAAGCTATTATTTATAAGGCCAAAACATGAAATAACCATAGACATGAAAATGATTGAAGAATTTGGCAACCGTTCAGGCCTAAATTAAACATAAATAAAACCCCTCTAGACCGCATGTTTTTGCCACAAATGTGTGTAGATTATTTATTCAAGTGTTGTACTCAGCAAAAATATGCAGAACACAGTACAACATACACCCCTTTAAGGGAACCCTAAAATAGCAGACAAAAAATAAAGTCAAGCATTCCATTCAGTTAGAGTGCATAATTTCGGGTATGTTTCTTCGGCAGTTATTTATATATGCTTATGTTATGTCATTAATACTGGAAAGATGAAATCCATACATGCAAAGACCACTTGTTTTTGTGAATTCAAAGAAAAAGGGGGATACTTTTACTATATTATTTCGAAATGTCCATCTGTTGAAATAATGTATTGTCTACAACTTATGTGCTCTACTTTTTATTGCAGTAATTACTGTAGTTCCCATCTCTCTAAGATTAATTTAATGGGAGTAATTGTATATACAAAAACTGTATTTGACAAAGAGGGGGATCTTTAGCATTATCTTTTTGGTCATAAACCTGGAATCCAACATTTAGTACTTGTTTCCTCAGACTGTGATTTCACGTTTTAATCTTTTTCCTCATTGCCATGTTATCTATCGCATTCTGATAGAGACTCTCTTCGATTCGTGCGTTGGCAAAGATCAGAGCATCTGCAGCTATATGATAAAACCTTGTGACATACAAGAAAAAAATATGTAGCGCAGTTTGTTATACACCCACAACTATTGAGCAGCATCAATGCCTCATATGCAGGCTGCTGCTCCATCCAGTCAACGGACAACCTGTGTTTTTTCTATCACCAATTCATGATTTTCTGCTGATGGTAGACCGAACATCGACTGGCAGTTGAGTTTCCAAACTGCTGCCTAGAAATTTGGTTCTCAGTATGCGTTGTTGCAAAGCGTCTTTTGTAGGTGGTAGCTAATGACACTGGCTGTTTTTTTTATTTACAAAGGAAAAGGAATGGTACCTGATTACTTTCACTAATTGACGGGAAAGAGTAAACTGCACATAGGTAATTTTCCACATCAAGGAGGAGGCCTCATGGAATCGCAATCATATCACCTACTCTACAAAGTGTTTTGCGAACCTTTACTAGTTCGGATGAACCAGTAATGCTTTTAAACAGTACAACTAGACCTACACGTTTTCTACCTTATCACGAGTGACATCGTATATGATGTCATATGTAAAATATACAACACGCCTATTGGTTGCCTCTGACATTTCAACCTTTATGTTTGAAATGGTTCGGGCTGATTGGTCCTCAGTCAGAACCTAGTAAATCAAGTTATACAACAAATTGACGACTTGGCTTCTGACAAAGGCAATATCGGATAGCTTTTGCTGTGTAATATATATGTCGGGGTATTCCGTCAACTTTTGCTTCTTTGGTTGGGAGATCTGACACTTCCAAATCATTAGATTTGTTCTGCTTTATGACTTCTAAAGCTGCTTCAATGATCTTCCCATTAGGAACGTCATCTCAAACAAATTACATTTGTATATATGAACTGTTATCATTTGACGCCAAAATGAAAGTTTCTTTCTGATGCGGTTTTCTAGTCTTTTTTGCAAATACAAGGACTTGCAATTTGAGGCCCCAATCCCTTCTTCACTAAGAAGCTGATGGAACCTAGACTAGTGCTCTTACAAAGTAAACCATTTTCAATGCTTTTACATTTGTGTCATTTCGGAAGCCACTCTATTTAAAGATATGTAAAATATTGCTGATTCCCCATTACCTGATATACTTTGCATGTCCTCATTAACTTTGTGAAGACACCTTATCTGTTTTTCGCATGTTTTATGATATAAAAAACATAACCCGATTCCAATCTTTTCACGAGAAAACGGCGATAATTTTTTTTACCTCTCTTCAACGAAGGAAAGCCGTCTTTGGTCAAACATTGGCGTAACTGTTCCTTGGATCAGCAAGTCATCTAAGCAAATAACATATTTTGAACGGTCATATGTTCTAGGTAATTTGGATGGTTTACTCGCGACTGATACGTTGGTATTGTAGCACATTATGCTCTTTAGTGGATACTTCAGATTACGCTTGCTGGTGCCTGTGATACCCACCCCTTTGGCATGCACTCCATGAATGTTTAGAAGATTGTGAACAATGCCATTGCTTCTTTCGGTTGCTTTTGTAAACTTCTCCGAAGTCTACTCCCAAAAATGTGACAGATAACCAGTTTCATCAGTACTGTGACAAAGACACTCTTTCCAGATTATCTGTTTCAAACTATTACGCTATAGAGACAAAACTAACAAAGTATGTAATAGATATTAATAAAAAAAAATACAAAATGTACCAACAAGAAAAGCAAAAAAAAAAAAAACTCAAATATAACAACAAGGTATAAGAAAACAATATGAAACATTGAAAATGTAGACAAAAACAACCATCCAAATTAACAAAATACTCTCAAAAATTAATTATGAAAATATATGACCAAACAAACATTCACAAATAAACTGGGACACAGTTAATAAATGAAAAAGCAATAAAAGTAACTTCAAAATGTTTACTATCATGTCAATCACGTGACAAATCAATAAACAAAATGTGCAACAATAATGGAAACAAGTGAAAAGATATAAAAAAATAGCATTAAGCCTACAAAGCTAGTCTATTGACACCATTGATCAATAAGAAAACTGAAATGAGAACATACAAATCGAACACACCGCAACTAAATCAAAGTCAAGCAGACTCAAATCAATCAATACACTAATTGATTACATTCTGTCGATATTGATCTCAATTTTAATCTAGAATGATAAAATGAAAAATATTTGTTGTAGAAAACCAACAAATCGACGCAAATAGACCAGAAAGCTAATGAAAATCACAATCGATTTGCAATATGAAACCGTATCGGTAATATCGCGAAAATCCGGAAATATTTTGCTAAATGGCTCAATTCTGTAAAAAGCGCGTTTTCGATTAAATAATTGATGTAATAGATTTTAAGCACAAACATACTACATTTGCGAGAACGTATATCTCTTATGAAAAAAAACGTTATTTTCAAAGGATATGATCATTTACGCTATTTTTATACTTGTACAAAATACATATAATCCAACTTTGAACATCAAAGCGGTTATGTGCATGGAGCACTACAAACTATTAAACCACACCACGTGAGCACAGGGGTAGGTTGAAAAAAAGCTGGATTTTACCATGTTCTGCGTTTTTTATTTTAGTACAACACATGGAAATCGACAATTTAAACATCAAACTTTAATTTCATGCAAAAAAATGCGGTCTACAGAGGTATCACACAAACATTGTTATTATAGGATTTTTCGGACTTGGCTGATGTGCTACAAAGGGATTTGGCTTGAAAGATTAAAACATACTAAAGACAAATACGGAACAAAATCTTGGACAAACGACATTGTTAAAAGTTTAAGAGTATATTTTGAATACAACAAGTCTCAATGTAATAAATTAAATTGTGAAAAGCAAATGTATAAATGTAAAGCCATAATAAAAAAAAAATAATGGAACCAGAGAAACATCTCATTAATAGGAAGAATAACAGTGTTCAAATCAGTAGTTCTGCTCACCATAACATTTATATGTTCCTGCACAATAAAACCAAAATAATATATTCAAACCTTTAAAAATAGTGTATATGAGTTATTATGGAAAGAAAAGAAAGATCCAGTTAAGTGATCGGTTTTTATCTTATAACTATTTAGAAGGAAGGTAATAAATGACCACCATAAATACTTATATAAAAGCCTAACAAATAAAATGGATATTAAAATTATTGGAAAATAATAACGAAAACTGGACAATTATTCCACAAAAATACC
>MJUT01060733.1:0-10089 GCA_002080005.1 Gigantidas platifrons
CGAACACAAATGCAATAGTCCGAAGCAAAAGATCATCAATCTGACAAAGGCGAAGATTTACTACCGGAATCTTGGGAACCGTAATGGCCCTTACTTGAGACAGGTACTTCAAAATATATGGTGGATACGGGATAGATTCCGATATTACGGTGCGCAAATGAGCTAAAACCGATTCATCGGCATTTCAACTTTTAGAAGTTTGTCCGTAAGAAAGATTGTATCCTTACGAATCTAAATAGCAGTACTTGGAAGTATGAATTTTCATATTTTTATTTCACAATTAATTCTAATTTGCTGTCTTTACTGGTGTTACTGAAAACTGAAACCGTTCTATCCGGTGTAGCAGGCAATATTGTCCGGCCCGCCAGATAGTCCGACCGGACCATATTGCCTAGGCTGAATCGTCCGGTCGGTCATTTGAGACTAGGTAGAACAGTCCGGGTCCAGGTAATATGGTCCGGTCTGTTATCACAAAATGTATGCTAAAAATACAAAACAAATTTATGACAAATACTATGTATTTTACTTTATTTACACAAGGAAACAAAAAAATAGTGAGAGAAGCTAAGGGAACAATTTGCCATCCCATTCATATATGCACATACTGCAGGGGCCATCGAGACAGACATTTTGACCAAATTCATAGAACATCAGTTTGCCCTCGAACATTTGGAACTGCATTATATGACGATTATCTTTTGCTACAAATTGCTTTGCCTGTCTTCTTATTTTCCGCTTTTCGTTTTCAGTCAGCCCTTCTTGATATTCTTTGTCTATTGCATACTTCAGAAGTGCGTTATAAACACTCTCTTCCGTGTTTGTCAAATAATTTACTTAAAGGGGCATTATCTGCCAAATAGTAATTTTTTGTTACCCATAAAAACTATCAGTTATGATTGATGCCTTAATAAAACGTGTTTCTGTAACTTATAAATGTTATGAAATGTACGCGCATCGGGGAAAAAACGTGTAAATGCTCGTGTTTTGAGATCGATCAAGAAAAGGACATCGTCTTATAAATTATCGACATTGTTTACGGAGTTTGTCGAATCGTCATTAAATCAGTACAACAATGCACTAATTTCTTATTTTTTTGGGGGAATCTGCTTTTAGTCGGTGTTAATTACGGACAAAGAACCATGCAAGTTGGATATTAATAAGCGACAAAATACAAATTATTCGATTTTACCTGTCACTAGTAAGGTCAATTGCATACTGAAAAAGCGAGGTCAAATGATTTGCTTGCAAGCAAATAAGAACTCGATGGTAATTTTCGTTCTCAAAAGCCGGAAAGTGGTTCGATAAGCTGCTTAATGTGAAATATTTACCTTTATTTCATCATTTTAAAGCTATTTACCAATTTCCAAAACATATAATTTTTTTGGTGAAAATCGTAGCTAATGCCCCTTTAACAGATTCGTTCAATATATACTATATCTTTTAAGATGTGTTCACCGAATATTGTGTCTTGTGGTGATTGCAAGGAAATTTAACTCTAATTTACATCTGAACTCTTTTGATTTCATGAAACAAAGGCCGGACAAAATTGCCTAGGGTCGGAACAGATTGCCTAGGCTGAATCGTCCGGCCCGGATGATATTGCCTAGGCAATTATGTCCGTGCGGACAATCTGGCGGTCGGACGTTCTAGCCTGATACACCTGTATTACTTAAAAAAACGTATCTTCCTAAATTGTAGATAATTAAGATTTGCAGCCAACAAAAGTTGATATCTAATAATAACATGTATACCCATATCATTAAACTGGATATTTGAGATCAAATAACAAATTGGTGCAGTAATTAAGTACATGTACTTAGTGAAATGTGAAGAAAGATTGTCGAGGACAAATAATAGAAACACACATACAGAGAGAGGTAAGTACCCAAACACTGTGAATACCCTAAACATACCAATTAACCATAAATAGCGTGGCTCGTATATTGATCTCATGATTGTGGCATGGTAGGAATTCATCAAAACATATTTTTATACATATTTTTGCACAATACAGTATAATACAGCATTTTATGCAAACGAAATTTAACCCTAATGCAGACAATTCATTCCAAAAACATGATATTAAAACCTGTGTTCATCTTCCGGAAAGAAGTAACTCATATCTGAGTGCAAATACTCCTGCGTACAGCTTAAAATTTCCTGCTATATACAAAATAAAATGGTCTGTATGTACAATTAAAAACTGAGCTGAACGAAGTTACTTGTGGAGGAGTGTCAACACGCTGATATCTGTCAGAGTGTGTTGGAATTGTTCCACAGTTGGTGAAGCCCGGATATCTGGAGGGATGGTATTCCAAGATATGATTGTAGCTAGAACGAAGGAGTATTTGTAGATGTCCAGTCGGGTGCAGATTTGCCTGATGTTGTTAGCTGATGAGCCTCGTGTTCTGGTGTTCTGTATCTGGAGTAGGTACTGTATAGGGACCTCAACTATGTTGCTGATGATCTGTTTCTGGCTCTTCTGTGTTGCAGCAGTTCCCAATTAAGGTGGTCTAGCATCACGGTTGGAGATGCAACCAGGTTCACGTGAGCGGTAGTCCCCAGAGGCGAAGCGAGCTGCTTGACGTTGGACAGATTCTAGCCACTTGATATTATCTTGTTGGTGGGGGTCCCACACTGAGCTGCCATATTCGAGGACTGGCCTGACTAATGTAGTGTATGCCTGACTGCGAACTTCCTGAGGACAGTGTCTGGGGTTTCTGTGCAGGAATCCGACAGATCTTGTGGCCTTTGCTGCCGTCTGATTAATGTGGTCTTTCCATGATACTGATAGGTCTTGGCTGATGTAAATGCCTAGATATTTTCCTCCTGGTACGCTTTCTATTGTATGGTTATGGAGCTTGTAGTTTATCTTTATTGGGTCCTTTCTCTTGCTGATGTGTATGGTAGTGCATTTCTGTGGATGGAATGCCATCTGCCAGTCTTTTTCCCATTTTTCGAGGTGGTCTAGATCTTCTTGTAGGATGGCAGAGTCCCTCGCTGACTTGATGGGTCGATATATCAGGCAATCATCAGCAAATAATTTTACTGTGGAGTTGACTGTCTCAGGTAAGTCATTGATGAAGACGAGGAATAGCAGCGGTCCCATGACCGTGCCTTGTGGGACGCCTGAAACTACGTCTGCCTTGGCTGATGCCTTCCCCTCGACAAGTACATGTTGTTTGCGATCTTCTAGGAAACTCTGGATCCATTTGATGGTACAGTTCCGGATGCCATAGTAGTCGAGTTTCATAAGGAGGCGTGTGTGGGGCACCTTATCAAAGGCCTTGGCAAAGTCTAACAGTATAGCATCAATTTGCAAGCCGTCTGATAAACCACTAGTTAGGTCCTGGATAGTTGCAAGTAGCTGTGTCTCGCAGGAGCGCTTGGAGCAGAAACCATATTGAGCAGGTGTCAGTATGGAATGCTGTTCTAGATGGTTCATAATCTGGGAGTGCAAAATGTGCTCCATCACCTTTGAGCATACAGAAGTGAGTGAAACTGGCCGGTAGTTGGCTGCTGAACACTTATCGCCTTTCTTGAAGACTGGAACCATGTGTGCCATATGCCAGTCATGTGGAACAATACCACTGTCTAGTGATGTCTGGAAAATAAATGTCAGGGCTGGTGGAAGTTCAGTTGCCAGTTCTTTCAGCAGGCGAGTCTAGATAGAATCTGGACCTATTGCTTTATGGGTGTTGAGATTCTTCAGTAGTTTCTCTACTCCATTCTGTCCTACAATGATATGAGACATTGCAGAATATGGACTTGGCCCTTTATCTGGCATTGTGTTGGTATCCTCTCTGGTGAAGACCGACATAAACTGGTTATTGAGGATATTGGCCTTGGTTTCAGGGTCGCTGTGGACAAATCCGTCCAGGTTCCGTAGTGGAGCCACACCGGATGCTTCTTGTTTTTTGCTTTTGACAAACGACCAGAATTTTTTTGGATTCTGTTTAGCTTCCGGGCTGATGATGTTGTTAACATAGTTCCTGTGTGCCAATCTGATTTCTCGTTGGCATTCTGCTTTAAGGTGTCTGTATCTGCAGATGTCTCTAGCATTCTTTGTATGGCTTGCCTTCCTATTATGCTCGTTCTTTTCGTCGTGATAGTCTACGAGTTTCTGTGTTCATCCAAGGGTTGGTATGTCTAGATCGAGTGAGCTTGTGGGGTATGTGAGTGTCCATAAGTCTGATCATCTCATCACGGATAGCAGTCCAACAGGAGTCCATATTTTGGTACTTACTCGTGATGAATGTTGATACAAATGAGGTGGTATCTTCTTTTAGTTTAGTAATGTTGCCTTTGTCTCAGCCGTATATTCTCCTTCTTGTTGGTTATGCTCTTTGTGGTTTGCTTTGGGTGTCGATTAGTACAGCATCATGATCTCCTACTCCAGGGATGGTTTTTCATCTGTCGATTAATCCTGGATGGCTGGTGAAAAAGAGGTCTAGGATGTTTTCTCCTCTTGTAGGCATATAAACTATCTGTTCAACACCACAGTGACTTGGTACATGTATGTTTATATATTCTTGTGACATACAATGTACATTGTGGATTCTGGTGTGATGTTGTAGATAAACTTCTCCAATTGACATCTGGTAGGTTAAAGTCTCCAGCAATCCAAAAGTCACACTTTGGGTGTTCTGTTCTTAATTTGGTGAGTTCTTCCACAGTATCTCTTGCATCGATTTCCGAGGTGCAATTTGGTGGTCTATATAGTGCAGCTATTAGCACAGATTTTGTCTTTGATATCTTGAGTTTGGCTGCTAGGAGCTCATAGTCTTTGCTGTTGTAATCAGAATCCCACCATAGGAGTCCTTCCGGTCTCGTCTGAAGACATTATTGTTACTGGGAAGTACTTCCGAAGAAAATATCTCACTGTTTAGCCAGGTCTCAGTTCCCACAATGATATCTGGGTCAGCATCTTCAATTAGCAAGTGAAAGTAACAGTGCCACCAATATCGAATGGTAAAACCTTTATAGGCGGCGCTGTTACTTCACTTTTTGTCCCATGACGTTCTCTACTCGGGCGAATTCCTGACAAAAACGACCACTGCGTCTTCACAAGAGGTAGTCGAGGGGAGGTCATGACATTTTTTTAAAAGAATAAGGTCTTGGGAGTTGAACCAAACAGGGTTTTGAATATATTGGAAGGAATTTAAAAAACAAACACGACNGTTACTGGGAAGTACTTCCGAAGAAAATATCTCACTGTTTAGCCAGGTCTCAGTTCCCACAATGATATCTGGATCAGCATCTTCAATTAGCACTCAAGTCTCAGGGACCTTGTTACGTATGCTTTGGAAGTTGACTACCAGAGTCCGAAGTTTAGGCCTTGGTCTATAAAACAGGTTTTGGATGTGGATCCTTCTTGGGGGATGAAGAGGCGCATGGACTTCCAATGGATGAGATGGAGCAGGATGTTGATGTGTCACCTGGTGTTGTGTTTAGGCTGTCAAAGATGTTTTCGTCTGCTGAAACTGATTTATAGATTGTCGAGTGGTTTGGTGTGTTGCAAACATTACAGACGTATTAGCAAGGTGGTTGTATTCTGTTGTTGCCATTGAGATACAAGGTGTCTGTACCCATCTCATGATCTGTCACATTTATCACATGCAAGTGCATGTTGACCCCACTTCACTGCTTTGGTGCATACCATGCACGGATACTTAGGTGTGTAAGGACCAGGTTTATGTTCCACTCCACTCAGTAGCAACAAGAGTTGGATGACTTGTCTGCTCTGAATGTATCGGTATGGTTCATATTTAAGGGGGGTGGTTCTGAACCAATAAAATATACAATCAACTGGGTTAACATTTGTAGCAAGCTTTTGTTCATACTCAGGTGTCTCAGAGTTCATATTCACTAGTAGGCTCAGGGTTATAAGTATGTGTAAAGTTGTAAACATGATTGATGGATGGTTGCGAATGTAAACAACAAAATGGCGGCAAATCTGAAAAGTCAATATAACTTAAAATTAGCTTCAGTATTAGCTCTGAGTTTCAGAATTTTGAATGCCAAATGAATCAATGATACGTAGGAGCGTGGTGCTGTATGATAAGTTTGGGATAATAGTCCTAGAAAAGTGAATAATCTGAAAAATTTTGGAGCTGGAAATTTCAAGATGTACGTCATTCCACTTCCGCTAGATGTTTTAGCGGTTGACAGTTTTTTGCATTAGCCAACGTGGCCAATATGAAGTAATTTCTCTTAGCCACAAAAGTATTCACTTAGCCACATTGAACAAAGACAAAAAGAATCATAATTTTTTAAAGTTTAATATAATTATAATTAACAGTAAAATCTGATTCAACCAACCATTTCTTTGGAAATGCCTGTACCAAATCATGGTCATTACGGTTTTCCCAGTTTTCCGGTTGGTGACTGATTTTGTCTGTTTGTATACTTATGAGTTTTGCCTTTCCTTTGGAAGATTGTTCGGAGTTACAGTAGGTAATTTTGTTATTACCCTTATTTAATGCATTATAACCCAACAAAATCTAACAAAATTAAGGTTTAACCTTACAAAATCTAGCAAAATTGCACAGTTGAACTAAGTTAACAGGCAAACATATATCTTCACCTAAATACATTCAAAATTAGTAGACTGGAAAAAAAATATAGCACAAACGTATATTGACACTGACAGTCAAATACTGATGCAAGTAAAGCCAAAGCCAAAGGCTGTAATTGTTATTATCAGATTGCACCAATGGAATAAAACTACTGTCTTTCAGTCAATTTTTCAATTGCAGAGGTATTAACATTAGTTTTAACATATTTAAACTAATGTAAATACCTCTACAATTAAAAAATATTAACAATCACACATGTCTGCAATGTAAACAGTTCTATAAATAGATTGCAATTTTAAATACCAATTGGATTTGGATCGATAAAAATCCGAAGCGTCCCTATGCATTTGGTTTCAACAAATTTTGAATGGCAAACCTTTGCATATATGAACATAATTAATGTGAGAACTAAGATTTTGTCATAGAAATGAGAAATAAATAAATCAAAAGTTTGTTTGGTTAAAAGTGGCTTTGCCATGCCTGTTCCCCAATATCAATAAATTAAACTGGAAAATAGTTGATCGAGAGTCGAAGGAAAATAATTGATCGAGAAGGGGAACCAGGTCAAAAACTATTTTATTAATCAATTTCGGATACAGACCAAAAAATCCCGGAATCAAAAGCTAAACCAATCATTATCGCGAGAATTCCGGAAAGACTACAAAACCGCACCGAATTTCTGTATGACTTTAATATTACTTTTCTTTATTTTGTTTTCGCCACTGTGGCTAACGGGAATGAAAATCTTCTCGCCACTTTCAAGTTGGATTAGCATTTGGCGACGTGGCGATCGTTTAGTGCTAACAGAAAACCGTGGAATCTGGCGTTACTAAATACTGGAACCGTATAATCCGGCGTTACATCGATGTTTCCTCTAATATCTCGATTATTGTGGAATTGTAAGCTAAGAGATCTTGCATAAATGTGAAGAGATTTCAAATTGACCAGATTATGCCTTTAAAATATGAGTGACTACGATCATTTTCTAAATAATCATTCAAATCGATCGAACTGACAAAAAAATTCACACACCTTTGCTCCATTTTCACGAATGTTTAGGAAATTTGAGAGATTTAGGCTAATTATACTTATACAAATCAAAAGAAGTGTTATAATAGATCCGAATGGAAATAACCTTTCCTTGGAAATCGTAAGTCAAGTTCATTTTAAATGCTAATTTCTTACCCAGCATAGAGGATTTTCCGGAAGTGAAATACAAAAAAACCATGGTGCCAGTGTTGCTTTTACAGTGGTGCCAGCATAAAGACCGGGATCCTGAGTTTTCGGTTGTACACGATGTTTTTATTTATTCTCTATATAAATAATTTTCCATTTAAATATAATGTACGGGTATTTAGCAATGGTCATATAGAAGTATATTCTTGAGATGTACACTGTACAGTCTTCTCACAGATATATATTAATATATCCTCTCGTCCGTTGAAATCGGTCAACACCTGAAATCGGTCACCATTTTGGAATGCGCTGTCACGTGAGTTCAGATGTCGATGACGTCATTTATCCTGCAAACTGCGTCCAGAAATAGATAATGAATTTACTTTCACTTTGATCAAGACAACAATGAGATTTAAACAGATTAGAAAAGATATCTATAGATTTTGGTGCCAAAATGGTGCCATTTTACTATTACCATTTTGACTTAATAATCAAAGTAAAATATTTCCAGAAAAACACAGTCTGTAGTGGATAATTTGCATATCCTGTGTTTGTTTACATTTCACTGCGCAGCTTGACCTATATTTACAACTCCATTAGGCAACGGAAATGGCATTGTTTTCGTTTTGAAATTAAGTAATTCCTTAGACAATTTTCAGATTTTTAGCAGGAATTTGTGGGTAATAAATATATGATTTATTATGAATCGCATGGAATTGGACATATGGATAAATTTGTACGTGAAAACAGAGATATTATCTGCTGGAAACAAGAGACAGCAAATACAATTTAATGAAAAAATGGCGAAATATAGAAAAAGCAAATTAAAAAATATTGTAGAATACAATCTCCTAGGCCCTATTTGTGTTCCACGCGACTATTTTATGGTTGACCGATTTCAGGTAACGTAACTTGGGCGCTATTACAAAACATATGCAAACAAAAAAGATCAGCGAGCCGACATTTCTTCATCAAATTAAACGATGTTTTGGTATTTTATTTGGCTTAAGTGCCCAAGTAAACATGGCATTTATCTTTGATATAAATACCAATTTGAATGAGAGTTGTAAGGAAATGTCTTAGCTGACCGATTTACGGTCACATGTGGATACTACATTGTATGTTAGTTATTTGTCCATTTGGGTAGGGTGGGGATGGGGGTACAAAAAAATATTGTAAAATTTGTGTGGGGGTCAATTTTCAATTTGCCAAAACTCTGGGGGGTCTTTCCCTTATACTGTCACATCACAGAAAATTTTTCCAGCCCCTCCCCCCCCCCCTCCCCTAGTAAATAATGACTGTTCCCTAAACAATACAATACAATAAGTTTTATTCAAATAATAATACAAAACATGAACAAAATAAATTTTAAAAAGCACTGTCAAATTTGAAAATCTTTCCATGATATTAATAGGAAGTCATATGACGCAATGCAAGTCACAAGACTATCGCTCGCATTGAATTACCCCTCGCCACAGGGCCTTGTCACTATCCACGTACATTCAATGCATAAACAGATACAAGGGCGGACACCTTTTTTATCCCTGCTTGCTTCAAGTCGTGTTTGTTTTTTAAATTCCATCTAATATATTCAAAACCCTGTTTGGTTCAACTCCCAAGACCTTATTCTTTTCAAAAAATGTCATGACCTCCCCTCGACTACCTCTTGTGAAGGCGCAGTGATCGTTTTTGTCAGGAATTCATCCGAGTAGAGAACGTCATGGGACACGAAGTGAAAGTAACAGTGCCACCAATATCGAATGGTAAAACCTTTATAGGCGGCGCTGTTACTTCACTTTTTGTCCCATGACGTTCTCTACTCGGGCGAATTCCTGACAAAAACGACCACTGCGTCTTCACAAGAGGTAGTCGAGGGGAGGTCATGACATTTTTTTAAAAGAATAAGGTCTTGGGAGTTGAACCAAACAGGGTTTTGAATATATTGGAAGGAATTTAAAAAACAAACACGACTTGAAGCGAGCGGGGGTAAAAAAAAGGTGTCCACCCTTGTATATGTTTATGCATTGATAGTATATTTACGTGGATAGTGACAAGGCCCTGTGACCTCGCATATTTTTTTTATTACATTAGCCATACTCTTGTCTTAGGTCGCACTTTCTCTTAATATTAAACCACTGTGATCAATACAACATATGGGGACGGCGATCGGCATCGCGCGGGGACAGTGATTTTGAAGCGGCAGAAAGCAGGTAGGTTTGCATTCTCAGGCATATTCTATTTGTATTTACTTAGATTGGACTGCAAGAAGTATATAACGGAACTATAGGGTTATTTAGGAACTAATGTAGTCCAAATTCCATGCACAATACGCTCC
>MJUT01060735.1:1804-13228 GCA_002080005.1 Gigantidas platifrons
TTTCTTATAGAAAATAACTTATGGAAAAGTGTTTTATTTTATATTTCTTTGACAAATCATAGAGAATTATCTCCCTTTGATTGTGTATTGTCTTATGTAATCGTCTTGTAGTTGTCATGTATTTATGTTTATTATTTGTGTAATTGTAGGGTTACTATATATATATTCCAAATAAAAGAATCGAACCCAAGTTGGACTTATTTTCATATTTAAGCCCTGCTACAAATCCATAACCAAATATACTAGTGGAAAAAAGAAACTGTACATTACTAACAAATCAATTAAAGATCAATATACATTTTTCACCAAACCATCAGACTAATAACATTTAACGTCACTTGAATTCATTTGGTAAACGTTTTAAACAACACAAGGCTCTTTATACATTAACAAAGTCAGTAGTGTGTGTCTCCACCATTTGCATTAATGCATGCTTGGCAACTGCGACGCATTGATCTAACCAAGTTGTTGAAAAATGCTTGTTCCAAATGCGGATCAATGCCGGACCCATTTCCGCTAACGTCACTAGGTGAAATCGGGATTCATCTGTAAACAGGATGTTGGCCCAATCCTGTATTCTGAATCTTAAATAACATCTACACCACGTCAGCCTAGCTGCACAGTGTCTAAGCAGCAAATTTGGAAGGATTGCGGGATGTCTTGGCCTGATGTTATGTTCACGATGTCTATTGCGGACGGTTCTAGAGCTGATCGGTCGTAATCCGGGGATGCTTCTTGCAGTGAAACTTGACGTCTGGAATCGATTTCACAGATGCACCAGCCTTATGTGGTTATCTCGACGATGTGACGTTACACGTGGACGGCCTGAACGTCTGCGGCCTCTAGTGTTGCCAGATTGTCTAAATCGTCTCCATAATGATAGTATCATGTTGCGATGACAACCAAAATGTCTAGTGACAACGTTCTGTGCCAGTCCAGGGATGCTTCTTGCAGTGAGACTTGACGTCTGGAATCGATTTCGCAGATGCACCAGCCTTATGTGGTTATCTCGATTGATTTTGATTGATTTTTGGTGCTTTAATGCCACTTTCAACAATATTTCAGCTATATCATGGCGACCAGTTTTAGTGGAGAGAACCACCGACCATGGGCAAGCAACTAGTAAACTTTATCACTTGCGGCTGCGAGTCGAGTGCATCCTTTTTTGTAATTTACAAAGCCGGGCGCAAACCCATGTCATATTGGTGATAGGCTTGTATGAGTTGTTAGATCCAACGACCTAACTCATTGAGCCACCCGGGCCCCTGGTTATCTCGACGATGTGACGTTACACGTGGACGACCTGAACGTCTGCGGTCTCTATTGTTGCCAAATTGTCTAAATCTTCTCCATGATAGTATCATGTAGCGATGACAGCCAAAATGTCTAACGACAACGTTCTGTGCCAGTCCAGCTTGAAGCATACCAATAGCACGAAGATGCTGGTTTTCGTTGAGACGTGGCATAACACTGCAATTAATGTCATTCAAACAAAACTGTTTTTCTGATGTGTAGGGGCAAAAACAAACCTTAGTAAACCTCAAACAGTCACAAATCATTAAACGAGAATGATAAACAAAAGAAGGCCAAATATGTGAGGTGTACTCATAGAGCATGTCAAAGTCCGTACAAGTTTCCCACGACTGGTCGATAGCATAACAATCAATATTTCAACTAGTCATGACTAATAAAAAATTTAATACCTGGTCATCAAAAAATATATATAAATTTTTAGAAAGCACAGTTTCTTTTTTCCATTAGTATATATTCACATTTAAATCTATAAAAATTATATTATATGATTAAAACAGAAACAATTTCAATATTCAATTTTATGTAATAACTTATATATTGTCATGGCAACTACAGAAGAATATTCTTAATAATATGGTAACATCCTCACTCCAGAAAAAGCACCCCACCAATGGAAACACAATAATGTACATTAATTTAAAGAAAAAAGAAAATAATAATATGACTGCCAATGGAAATAAATCAATGGATCTTTTTAATACAGAATTTCAGTTTTTGTTTCCAGTTTTGCACCATAAAATATATTAACTTTAATCCTTTTGTCTTTATTAATAATAAAATATGTTTATAAAGTAAAAATATATTGATATATCTGACCACTTTTATAATTGATATGCTTCATTGAATGTTTATTTGTTCTTTTCAACATCAAGTTAATAGTATTTATAACTATATAACAAGACGGGAAGAAATTTACAACAAATCAGCATCAAGGTCAACAATTTAAAATGATATCCCAGGTGAAGGTCAACAATTTAAAATGATATCTCAGCTGAAGTTCAACAATTAAAAAAGATATCTCCAATGAAGGTCAACAATTCAAACTGATATTTAAGTTTAAGGTCAACAATTTAAAATGATATCTCAGCTGAAGGTCAACAATTTAAAATGATATATCAGGAGAAGATCAACAAGTTAAAATGATATCTCAAGTGAAGGTAACATATTTAAAATGATATCTCAGGTGAGGGTCAATAATTTAAAATGATATCTCAGGCTAAGGTCAACAAATAAAATTGTTTTCCGAGATCAGTTTCTATATAGCATGTTTAAAGGCACTAATTGATTAATCAATAACAATCAATAAAACTTTCAACAGGAAAATAAAGTAAGTATCTACATCAACTTGTATAATGTATGTATACATTTATCAAAATTAGTATTGAGTCTATAACAAAACTGTGCTGGACGCTTAAGCAATCAATCAATCAATACAATAAAACTGATTGATTCTCTTCCACAGCCAAAGTAAAATCTTCACAGGAAGAAAAGTCTATTGGTCAATGAAGGGTTTGGATCTTTCTTGATATTTTGCCCCACCAGATAAGCCAACTTGTGAGCATACTGACAGGGTGCTGGAACACGTATGGTACCCTGTAATTAAATAGATAAGTATTGATATCACTTATATTTTTTGTCATCCATTTCACTGTTATATTAACAGGCTAATCTATTAGAATATTTGTTTACTTAACTAATCCTTATATTAGGACATAAAATTCCACAGACTTTATGAGAATCTTGATACAAGGCTAAATTTTCATATCACGAAGATGTTTCATGCCAAATACAATTCCATATATATGTTAAAATGTGTACCCCAAAAGATAAAAGATTTCCAGGTAATTAATTTTATTTCACACTGCCATTGACCAGAAAGATTGCTTAAAGGACACCTCTATATAGTAAGTTCCCTATGAAGAAGGGTTTTGTTTTCCACATTTGCAGATCACAATAAATGACATTTTATCCTCTATATAAGGGCATCTGCTCACAAAGAGTACATTTTCCCCATCTCTTGACTGACCATTATATACAAAACTGACTATAGTGTCTTCCAATCCCTCTTTTAACCTTAATATGCCTTTCCCAAAGATATTAAATTCCAAATATCAAGTTTTAACTATGGAGGCCGATTACATACCGCCCAGTTGTAGTAGAGATGACATAATTTATATGTTAGTTTCTGTAAACGATCAGCTCCAACACATATAGTATCGTAGATGACATTGTAATGTGTGGGTGATACAGTTCCTTGTCTGACAGACTGTGACACCAGAAAGAAGTCAAACCTAAAATAAAATATTACGGAAGTTAAAAGCAAATATACATATTAACAATAAAATCTGTCAAACTTAAAACAGATAAACTGATCATTTCGATTGTTACTATCTATTTCCAACCATAGTGAAATTCTTGATAGCTTTTAGCTTTCCACAATATTTCATAGAGAAACACAGAAAGTACACTGGATTTTTTCAACTATCATTAAGCACAGAATTTTATTTGGACTTATGTAAATTTCTAATTTAATAGTTTAATTTTACAAGCAATTTACTAAAATATGTTTCTACCTACCTGGTACCACAAGACTATACATTAAATACATGTATAATTGTATAACGTGAAAAGTTTGAAGATATCAAAGGGGTAATCAGAATCTGTATATCAAAGAAGGACAGACAATACAGAGGGCAAAAGAAAAAGGTCAAACAATGATCTATAAAACACTACAGAGAAAACTGAAGATCTAGTACATGAACCCCACTAAAAACCGGCAGTGAACTCAAGTGCTCCGGAAGGATAAGCGGTGTGAAACATGTCACAATGAAAACCTGCCACAGTTGAATATGTAAGAGAAGTAATCTGTCTAATCCAAACATCTTGGCTATTGTATTCAATCATGTATTTTTTGGAACAGAAAATCAGTTGACTACTGGGTGATTATTATATACAAGAACTCTATTACAATCAGTTATGTAAAGGAATATAGAAAGGATGAACACCAGTTTGTACTACATATGACCAATTACGGTATTCTGAACAAACAATTTTTTTGGGGTAATTTTCAAAAATATAAATATGTACATTACAAACATTTACATACCAAAAACAAGAACAATCATGTACAATATTAATGTTGGTATCAATGAGCTTTGGTTCAGACAAAATTCACTGTAGATAATTAAGCAACACGAAGTAAATACAAATATTTGGTTCTCCTGAGGTTCAAACAGGGGACAGTTCAATAAATGCATGTTGCTTGTTTCTGAATCCGATTTTATATTATGTGACAAAACTTCAAAAAATGAATTAATAAAATAATGCTTTAACCAAAGGTTATAACAGAACAAATAATTAATAAACTAATGCTTTAACCAAAGGTTATAACAGACAAAATTAATTAATAAAATAATGCTTTAACCAAAGTTTATAACAGCCAAAATTAATTAATAAAATAATGCTTTAACCAAAGGTTATAACAGACAAAATTAATTAATAAAATAATGCTTTAACCAAAGGTTATTACAGACAAAAATAATTAATAAAATAATGCTTTAACCAAAGGTTATAACAGACAAAAATAATTAATAAACTAATGCTTTAACCAAAGGTTATAACAGACAAAAATAATTAATAAACTAATGCTTTAACCAAAGGTTATAACAGACAAAAATAATTAATAAACTAATGCTTTAACCAAAAGTTATTACAGACTGGAGCAATCCTCATAGTTTTATAACTTCTGACACTTTGAATGTGTTAAAATATTGACCTATAAAACCAGAGAAGTTTCTTACCATTCATTCTTGGTGACGCCTGTATCAACAATAGTGCCAGGTTTAGGGTTATTATAGGTGTCACCATTCCTGATAAAGAATCGCTGGTGAATTCTCTTCTTAACAATAATCACTGCCAACTGTGGTCTAAAATACCAAAAACATTTGTCAGGAAATTTTACAGAGATGAACTGAGTCTTAGATCTTAGTCATGTTCTATATAAGGTAAGGGGCCGTTGTTTTCATGGTCTTATGTTAGTTGGATTTACAACTACCTGAGTAAACAGTGCATATCACCACTAAAGTTGTGAGACCGAATCTCGCTCAGGCGAGGTGTACTTGATACAATAATATGTGATAAAGTTTGTTAGTGACTTGCGACAGGTCGGTGGTTTTCTCCGGGTAATTCGGTTTCCTCCATCAATAAAACTGAAATATTGTTGAAATGGTGTTAAACACACTAGCCCCATAACCTTGACCCTATATAATGTAACAACAACTAGGTGGGTTATTAGCTTTCATTGTAACTTTCAGGATTGATTGTTGTTTAACGCCAAATGAGCAATTTTTTTTAGCTACATTATGGGTCGAACAAGTTACATTCGATAAGATGATTATAATGTCTGTTTTGCACTAGACCAACATGCTTAGTTTGACCTTTATAGTTCTAGTTCACTGAAACAACTGCCCAAGGGGTGACATGTTGCTCCCCTTGGACACATTATCTTGAATTCCGAGCCAGCCAGTCTTTGGTCTTACTCCTTAAAATGCTACATGCTTAAGGTGGTACCATACACTTCAGGTAAAATTTGATCTGCTCGTTTAATTTTCTTATTTTTTTTGGCAGTTTGTTTGAATATATCCACTGTAATAAATATCAAAATTTTAACTAATTCCAACCAACAGACTCAGAGCTATAAATTCACTAGCCACATAGCAGCTTTTCTCTCTGTGGTTTTGATCACTGAGATGCTTGAAATCTGCATACAAACATCATATGATCAAAACGTTCAACTGATTTTAAAGAGTTATCTCCCTGTAGTGTATGGTATCCCATTAAAAGAGAAACAACAAGTACTACTTTTATAGTCTTGGTTTGATTTGACTGGGGCTTGAACCCACGATCTACTGGACTTCAAACAGAGAGCGTGGTAACCATAACATCATATATACCACCATATAATATATTAGATTGATTGTTATAGATGCAGCAATCATGATGTATTTAACACCCAATCTTGGAGAAAATCATGCAAAACTGTCCGCATGGGGGGTATGTAGATTTTCATTAAATTTTGTGTGTTGATTAATAGTTATGTTTTCATAGCCAGGGTTTTGAAAATAGTATCTTACTTATAGTCTGTAAATTTTTGAAAACTGTCCAACAGCTGACTGACTTCATGATCTAATACAATGTCCAGTTGTCCGTCACCGACACCATCACGATAGACCACTATCTTGGCAGGAAGACAATTGTTTTCTTCATGGTACCTCTTTAGTCCCTCTGTTTAAAAATACATTTATTGCAAATGAATAACTTAGCTTTTAATGAATTTTTTTATTTTTTAAACATTTTCATTATACAAGATTTTCAGTACAATTATACAGCTATTTTTTCATGTAACAAAAACAAATTATCATTGAACGCCATAAAACAGACCTGATTTTACGAGGACAACAAAAAAGTGGAAATCGGCAATCGGAAGTATTGAATATACTATAAAAAAAAATCATAACGGTAAAATCCAGAATAAAAAAGCGGAATTCCGCTTTAAAGCGGACGAAAATCAGGTCTGATAAAAGTACTCATTTCTTTGCTTTTTTGTCTTCAGTGATGCTAGGCGCTGTCGTCCTGATTGTATAATAGTTGGATTTATAAATATCTAAGGAATCAGTGCCTGGCGGTCAGTTTTATTGGTGGAGGAAACCGGAGTACCCAGATAAAACCACTGACCTGCCCAAGTCACTGACAAAGTTTATCACATAATGATGTATCAAGTACACCTCACCTGAGAGGGATTTGAACTCACAACGTTAGTGGTGATAGGCACTGATTGCTGAAAGTGGTTTTAAATTACCAATAACCTAAACTAACCATTCCAGTGAGTGAGTGATTGCTGCTATATCATGGCGAGAGCAAGTTAATTTTCAATGAGATGATGATGAGGTCTGCTTTGTACTAGGCTAACATGTTGAATTGGATTTTTATAGTGCTTGCTTACTGAAACAACAGTCCGCAGGTAGACACGTCACCCCACTCGGACACATTATTCTGATTCTGAGCCACACAGTCTTTGCTCTTTCTCCTTAATGCTGCGTGCTTTATTAGCAGATAGCAGAGAAGCAACAAATACCAATTTTATAGTCTCTGGTTTTACCCGACCGGGACTCGAACCCACAATCTACCACACTCGAGACGAGCATGCTAACAATTATGCCACTGATGCCGTTATTAACAATTCAAAACTTACCTGCCATTTTAACAACAAGTCCATCGAGTATTTCTTGTCTTTGCATTTGAAATATAACACTGGAATGGTATCTTGTACAAGTTTGATTTAGACTACAGACAAAGCCTCCTACAGACTGTTGGCCCTTGGCATGGTATGTATCCATTCCTACAACCATTAGTCCACCTTGAACTCTCTGAAGCATAAACAAACCAAGTTCATTCACTGTTCTGCAATGCTATCCTTTAAATATATAACAGTAGAGCATGTTTTATCCCCGAAAAATGCAATGTCCCCGATGGGATTCGATCCTGGGACCTTTCGCATTGTAAGCCACCACTCTACCAGCCGAGCTAAAGGAAATCTCATCTAAAGCAGTTAGCAGAGGTGGTTATGAACTTTCAATGGTTTCTATAATCTTAGGTAGGGGAGCATTCCTGCTACAAATACAACTGTCCTGACAAGAGGTGAATTTTCCTGTTTTCAGGTGATTAAATTTGTTTATCTGTTATAATTTTCAACAAATCCTTTGATTATAAAATGTTCTCTCCTACAATTTGAACTTCTACAACCTGTACAGTTGATGAAGAACTAAATGTTAAAATTAGAAATAGAACAGTTACCGGGTACTTATTGCATAAAAGTTTTATTTGATCAAAAAAAGTTCAAGCACCACATTCTAAAGATACTGAATATGTGGTTCATTGTTTGAATAGGGGGGATTTTGCCATTTGGGTTTAACATACCATTCGCATTGGGGTTAATTTTGCAAAACGCTATCTTTTCCAATTAAACACTTTCGAGTGGGGATTATTTTAGAGCAGTTTAATGAAACAAAAATTGAGCGAACGCCGCCCCCTCCTCCAACGAACATTTCCTGTTATACATTAACAATCAATTTTTGTTTACATTTCAGTGATTATTTTTCTTTGTTAAAAATAGAAATAGGAGAGTTCAACAATGAAGGTTGATTTTTCCACAAATCAAAACAAAGGTTAGAAATTACTGGTACTCTGTATATATATATATGCATCATTATAAACTTACTGGTATTGGTGTGGTCCACAATTCTCCCCCTAATTTACAATTCAGCTGCATAGAAATCTTTGTAGCCACAGACATTAATTGTTCTTTTCTTGATATTGTTCTCTTCAGTACAACCTGACTTGGAACTGGAAATTGAAAAAAATATTATAATGCAAAAAAGTTCATACTAATTTGACTGTACAAAATCCATATTTTAGTAGACAAAATACATGATTTATACATACAGGTAAACCTGGCAATACTGAATTCCATTATAATTCAACCACCTGTCTATACTGGTCCTAAATATGTTTAGTTTAATTGATATTTGATGACATGTTTTATGTTTATAGAGCTTAATGTCACTTTCAACAATATTTCAGTTATATCATGGCAGTCAGTACTCAAAGAAAAGCACAGATTTACTGCAAGTCACTGACAAACTTTATCACATAATGTTGTATCGAGTACACCTCACCATGATGTTGATTTTGCAGCTACAATAAATGTTCCTACCTGTGATTAAGAAACTCCAATTGAGTTGATATTTCAACTTTACCTATAAAAACAAAGACATTTTCACCCACATTTGAATACGTTAATCAGAGGTTTTACTCTCCCAAATGTCTTATTTTCATAATTTCTACTTGAGTGTGTTGTAAAAGTTAATTTTATGATAAATACAAGGTATTCTCCAGAAAGGGGCATAATAAAGGGTTAGGGTTAGAATTATGGCTTTAAATGCCTCTTTCAACTTTGGTGGTGATAGGCACTGATTGCACAGGTAGCTGTAAATCCAACTATCATACAAACATGACCACCCCCTTAGAGATACTAACAGTGAAATATAGACGGATGAAGCTAAAACAAATAATAATATACCTGGGTGTTCAACACAACACAATTTCTTGATAGCATTATAGCGGTCTTCACGAAATGTTGGCAGTATTAACATGGCTAACTGTGTACTTGGGTTCACATTCTGTCGTAATGCTGATAGATAGGATGTGTTTTTGTCATCAGTAAGCTCAATTCTAAAACAAAATGTCCATTAAAAGATACACATAAAAACAAAATTACAAAACAATAAAAAACAAGAATCTGGTATCATTATCAAGATAGAATAACAGCAGTTTTGAAGGTCGAGACAGACATGATCACTAGTATCGCAGGGCGTTGTTTTTATCTGTAAACATCAAAATGTGTTTAATGTCACACTCACTGATAATGTTTAATATCAGAGTCAGTTCTCGCACACGAGAGCTACGAACTGACCTAATATTTTTGTGGAACAAGGTCAGTTCAGTGATCATGAATTTATCAGCGGCACACATCAAAAAGAAAATGTCCCATGTTGCCTATAAAATGCATTCTTGTTTCATAAAATGGAAGATCAGCAAAAACAATTACATTTACAATACATTAAATTATCTTGTTGTTGTTGGTCTGTTGTTTTTATAGATAAATCACAGTACATGTATACTGAAGGCTCCCTTGAGTTTACATTACCCACTTAGTAAATACAATCTACAGTGAAACATGTCTAAGCCGAACCTTGAATAAGCCAGAATCTTATTTAAAACAACGTTTAAATAAAGTTCCTATGTAGGAAACCTTCTTTAATTTTACAAGGTATAAACGAAACATCTGTCTATTCTGAACACATCAGCTGATCCAAAGGAGGTCCGCTTTAGGAAGATTTCACTATATGTGTCTATTATATCATATTTAGTTTCAATCCCCCAGACTTGGGTTCAATAGACAACATAATATTCATTGGCCCATCATTGAATACTCACATTACAAATTACAAACATACCTGGACCGTGTTCAAATACAACAAAATTTCTTGAAAGCATTATTGCAGTATTTACGAAATATTATAAGCATTAATATTGGGTCATGCTAGAAAGATTTACATTTAGATTCATTCCTGCTTCAAAAGAAGTTGTTTGAACAAGTATGAGACCACAATCACAAAGACGACGACAGATGCAAAGTGATAACAATAGTTCACGTGGCCCTTTGGGGCAGGTCAGCTAATAAAATATCCTTGATAACATGAATATTTAAGCAGGGCTTTCAATATTGTTCAAATGTGCAAGTACTTCACTAGTTACAGGTGGTATTTTTTTTTATTAAAATTTGAACAATTTTCATGAATATCTTCTACAACACTCTTTAAAATCAGAAGGTACCAAAGACCATCTTAGGCAGGTAAAAGTACCAGGTACCGCCACTTATTGAAATGCCCACTTGGGATATTTCAAAATGAAATTAAAAATAAAATGAAAATGAATTAAAAAATTGTTGCTCTAATTATAGACCAACATTAATTACCTCTGCGGTTGTCTATAATTCATGCCCATGGCAGGTCCTACACGGCACAGTGCATGGATCAAATCATTAGTTTCACCAATATTTCTGTTATAAAATATAATGATCCAGTCCTTTATGTCCACGGGAGTTGTTAAAATGTTACCTCTCATACCTCTCGACCAATCAGCTGCATCTTGGTTGTAATCTAGCTGTGAAGGCATAAAAAAAAATTACCCTTATTATGGTTGTATAATGCGCTAGATTTTATGTAGATTGTTTATTTTGTGAAAACATTACCATTTCTTAGAAGGTAATTCCAGCATATCTAGAGATTTAGAGAAAAAAGAAATTAAAGAATTAAAGACTCCAATATTCTAGTATTAAACGAGTGTTTGCTGTTTAATAACAATAACTGAGCAATTTGTCAGCTATATCATGGCCAGGACAATTTGTCAGCTATATCATGGCCAGGACAATTTGTCAGCTATATCATGGCCAGGACAATTTGTCAGCTATATCATGGCCAGGACAATTTG
>MJUT01060735.1:20025-33823 GCA_002080005.1 Gigantidas platifrons
TTCAATTTTATTTCTTCCGATGGTGGCAGAAACATCACAAGTGGTTAATTTTTATGGAAACGTCCAATCCGCTGGTCCCAACGTACCATTTTTTTATCTCCATAAACAATTCCAATAAGGTACAAGCTTCGGAGAAGCCACCTATTATGTTTCCTGATAAAACTGGCAAACATTTGTGCCGAATTTGCACAGAAACGATTGACATTTTGTCTAAATGTCAAACGGAAACACGTTTTTTATTTATACATTGTCATAACGATGCTTTAAATCTCATTTAAGCATGATGCGTTTTAAAGCGTTTCACCGACCATGCGATATAAGAGAAAAACGGATGCGGTTGTTTTTTCCGTACGGACAGCGCTACCGCATTTAATTAATTTTTTTTTTACTATTTTTGCAAAAAAATCGGCAATGCGGCGACGAATTTCCACATGCGGGCGGGCCTGAGAACCAAGAAATTAACTTTGTATGGCCTAAGGAATATTTGAAATTGTTGAACAGATTATACTTGCATAACCTGGTTTGGGTCAGTTTACGCTTTTCATAAACCGCTTCGTGGTTTATTAAGCGTAAACTGACCCAAACCAGGTTATATCGTATAACCTGTTCAACAATTTCAAATATTCCTTAAATATAAAAATACCCCACTGTTGGAACAGTTCCAAAGTTCAATATAAAAATACCACACTGTTGGAACAGTTCTAAAGTCCAATATAAAAATACCACACTGTTGGAACAATTCCAAATTCTAATATAAAAATCATAGAAAGAGGCACAACTGATACCCCTAACAGACAAATACATGAGAACTCACTTTACTGGCTTGGTACAGGCACCTCAGTAAAAAGTGGTGGGGTTAAACTAGCTTTATAGGTGAAATTTATTAGTTATATATATCATTGTACAAACCTTGTAAGAACGATGGTTCCCACAAATTTCTGAAAGCATTGATCCCAGAATACTGTATCCCTGTTCTGGTACAGCTTTCTTAGCTGTATCATTTGTTGCAGTACACTTTCTGTTTGTACCAGTTTATGAGCCACATCGACAAGGAGTAGATTATCTGCCTCAAATTTTTGTATGGCTGTTAAATATCCTGGCATAATATCAATGCTGAAATGTATTCAAGTTTTGTATGCATAATACATTTAAATCATGGTTGTTTTTCAGGCACTTTCAGCATCCATCTTAAGGGGCAGATTTCGAGTATTTTGTCATTAAAACTCCTGAAAATGGTCAGAAGGAGTGGGGGGAATAGGCTAATTTCTCACTTAAACATAATTCTATTAAAAATCTAGGAGTTTTCCACACAAAAAAAAGAAGCATATTTGGGTATTCATAACACATGTTTATTTCTATGAAAAAGCTAGAGGGTTCTAGAAGAAGGAATGGCTTAGTGGTATTTGAGTATATATGTGTATAACATTTTAAGGCAATATTTTATTTAAATAATTGTTTTTTTTTCAACATACAGAAATCTAATATTGATATTTAGCAGTATATAATTGTTCTTTGTCAATATATATTTATGTTGAATATGATGATCCAATCACATAATACAGGGCATCGCTGAGTGCACCACGATATGACTGCTGCAATATCAATAAAGTCTTTCTCCTTCACTAGTTTAAACTGAAAGTGATTATTATCCAGTCATCACAAGATAGCTCTGTGTGAAAAAAAAACACCTTGTTGTATGAAATAATTTACAATAAGATGGAATCTGATATGATTTAGTCCAGGCCAATCAATAAGGGGCGGTACCAGGTACTTCTACCCATCTAAGATGGTCTTTGGTACCTCCTGATTCTAAAGAGTGCTGTATAAGATATTCATGAAAATTCTTCAAATTTCAATAAAAAGTACCAGTTGTAAATAGTGAAGTACTGGTAGACATGAAAAATATTGAAAGCCCTGTTTAGTCCACCAACAAATCAGGATTTCAATGCTTTAAAACCTAAACTGGTCTTCGTCCAATCTAATAACATAGTTTAAGCTTGTTTATATTTACAACAAAGTCTGTACGTTTTGACACAAAGCTACAAGAAATTATAATAAACTTTGCCAGTAATGCTATGCACATACAGTTTTCTCTTTCTTTTAAGGCCACTTCTTCTGTAATGATAAAGGTGTCTTATAAAAGAGATGACTTCTCTTAAGGTGGTACCCTACACTTCAGGTAAAATTTTATCTGCTCGTTTAATTTTCTTATTTTTTTTGGCAGTGTGTTTGAATATGTCCACTGTAATAAATATCAAAATTTTAACAAATTCCAACTAACAGACTCAGAGCTATAAATTCACTAGCTACATAGCAGATTTTCTCTCTGTGGTTTTGATCACCGAGATGCTTGAAATCTGCATATAAACATCATATGATCAAAACGTTCAACTGATTTTAAAGAGTTATCTCCCTGTAGTGTATGGTACCCCCCCTTAATTGGTAAAATTTAGTAGTATTTTACCATCTCTTCATCTTAAATCTGACCTGAATATAGGGGGTAGCCTTTGGTAGGAGGGGTCTTATAAGAGGTTGACTAATTGATTGTTCAGGAATTTGAAATTAAAATTGACAAACATCTGGTTAGTTACTTGTGAACTTACTGATACTGCTGATGTGTTGTGGCACCATTAGGATTAAAGTAGTTCTTTCCTATCTGTTCATTTCCCAGCATCCTTTGCACTCTACAAATATATCAGTGAGTGAGTGATTGTTGCTTAACCCAAACTCTATGAGATGATGATGTCCTCTTTGTACTAGATCAACTGGATTTTTATTGTGCTAGCTCACTGAAACAACAGTCCGGGGATAGAAATGTTGCCCCACTCTGACACATTATCCTGATTTTAGCCAATGAGTCCTTAATGATGCGTCCTTAGCGAGGAAGCTACAAATACCAATTTTATAGTCTTTGGTTTTACCCGCTCAGGGCTCGAACCCACGGTCTACCGCACTCGAAGTGAGCATGCTAACCATTACACCACTGATGCAGTTACGTTGGTTGGTTTGGTTGGTTTTATGGTGCTTAACACCACTTTCAACAATATTTCAGCTATATTGTGGCAGTCAGTTTTTTTTTGGTGGAGGAAACCAGAGAACCCTGAGAAAACCACTGACCTGTCGCAAGCCACTGTGGTAAGAGTTATTGTTATTCTAACTTGTGTACTGTCAGATTATGACATACTGTATACATCTGTCACCTGAAAAAAATCAAGGGTCAGGGCTATAGTAATTAACGCCGCTTTCAACAGTATTTCAGTTATATTGTGGTGGTCAGTTTTATTGGTTGAGGAAACTATAGAATCCGGAGAATACCATCGTCCTGTCGCAAGTCGCTGAAAAACTTTATCACATAATGTTGTATCGAGTACACCTCGCATGAACGGGATTGGAACTCACAACATTAGTGGTGATAAGCATTAATTGCATAAGTAATTCGCATAAAAGTGGCAGTCGTTGCCGTGATCTAATGGTAGTTGGATTTATTACTACCTATGCAATAAATGCCTGAAATATGTGGTCGTCATTGTCGTGATCGTATGGTAATTGGATTTAGAACTCACATAGGGGGCTGTCGTGGTCATGATCGTATGATAATTGGATTTAGAACGAACATAGGGGGTCGTCATGGTCATGATCGTATGGTAAATGATTTAGAACTAACATAGGGGGGCAGTCATGGTCATGATCATATGGTAATTGATTTAGAACTAACATAGAAGGCAGTCATGGTCATGATCGTATGGTAATTGATTTAGAAGTAACATAGGGGGTCGTCGTGGTCGTGATCATATGGTAATTGATTTAGAACTAACATAGGGGGCAGTCGTGGTCATGATCGTATGGCAATTGATTTAGAACTAACATAGGGGGCAGTCATGGTCATGATCGTATGGTAATTGATTTAGAACTAACATAGGGGGCAGTCGTGGTCATGATCGTATGGTAATTGGATTCAGAACTATGGTAGTTCTAAATTCAATTACCATATGATCATGACCACGATGTCCCCTTTATTTTCAGGTAAATTATGACTACCAGATTTAATAGAGGAAACAGGAAACTAACAAACGTTTTATAAGGATATCACAAACCTTTTAAATATAATGTTATAAATTCTAATAGATTCAGTACAAGTTGGTGGTAATTCTGTGGTAAGAGTTATTGTTATTCTAACTTGTGTACCGTCAGATTGTAACGTACTGTATACTTCTGTCACCTGAAAAAAAATATATTAAGGGTTAGTGTTATTGGTGTTTAACACCACTTTCAACAATATTTCAGTTATATCGTGGCGGTCAGTTTCATTGGTCGAGGAGAACCAGAGTACCCATAGAAAACCACCGACCTGCCGCATGTTGTATCGAGTACACCTCGCTATGAGAAAAAAAATCAAAGTCAATTACATTTTGCATTACAAACTTTGCCACAACAAAGATTATTTTAAATCATGCAAATAAAATTTTGTATTTTATAAATTGATCTGTCTAAATTTGAATGAAATACAGTGAAATCTGACTAATCCCAACCTCCATGGGACCAACTTTTGTGCTCAGAATAGACAGGTGTTTGGTTTATACAGGAAAATTAACAAAGATTTTCTACATTAGGAATTGGTTTAAAACAGGGTTTTCATTATGACCTTAAGTAGCCGATGGAAATTGACATGTTACCGATAAGATTTGGTATGGAAAGGCCTTTATATATCCTAAAAATAGTGAAAAAAAAAAAATCTTCCACTTGTAATTTAAAAAAAGTAACCGATGCAAAATGTGAAATTTCGGCAATCGGTTGAAAATGACAACCCTGTTAAAAGTTCAGTTTTTACAGAATTTCGGTTTGTTCATGGTTCGTTTTAGACAGGTTTCACTGTATATGAGTATTGAGCAAGCAATCAACAAGACTATATTGTATGTACATTGGCAGTAGTAATTTTGACTCTGTTTCTAAGATTTGCTTTATTAGATTTTAGAACTATTCAAACAGTGTGGTAATTTTATTTTAATTTTAACTGCTTGCAGTGTTTGCACTACTGCTTTGGACTAAGTAGCACAAGTCTCAATAAAATTTAAGTTTCAATTAAAACTTACCGGTAATTGAAACTCAAATTTACTTGAACTGTACATGAAATTAATTTACACTTAAAGTTTAATTGAGACTTTAATTCAGGTTTGTGCAACCCAGTCCTGATAAACATCAATTTTTCAATATTACGGAACTTTTCTCATTCCAGGCTTTGTATTTTTGTGACTGTGATTAACTTTATATTAAAGGTACCTTATAGTTTGGATTTTTCAATAGTTTTAATTTTGGCATGTTTGAAAGAATACCCTAAATTTGCATTCTGTAAAGATAACATGCTACATGTATCTGACAGATCTACTATTTTGAAAGAAAAAATCTTGCCTTTTGTGAAAGCCTCCGTGGCATAAACAGCGTCATGCCATCAAATGCCCTTGTATCTCCTAGAAGTTCTCTATGATCAGCTATCATAGCGATTCTGACCCGTTTGTTGTCAACTTCAGGATTGAAATCCACATGATACTGATACAGTATCCAGTCTGTCACGGTACATTCAAAACAGAAAGCATTGGTCAGTATCTGGATAGGATTACCACTACTTCCTGTTAATAATAAATTGTAATAAATACAATAAATAAATAAATAATAAATAAATATTGTTGAAAGTAGCGTTAAACATCGACATAAACCAAACATATTACAAAAATTGAAGTATTTTACAATTTTAATCTCATCACAAATGTATACATGTAGACAGGGTCATCTTAACAACATTATAGACCCCCAGGCAAAGCAGTGCACTGGGACCACTACATGTACCTATACAACCATTCACAGGAATAAAACAGTAAATGTCAATAAAATTAAACATACATTCATTGTATTGGTGCTTCCAACAAAATCAGTGTTTATAATATAAACATTAAAAAACATGCCATACACAAAACACATATATTAGCACGAGACCCTCGTGTTCGTTGGGCCCCCGGGTAACTGCCAAGCCTGTCCATGCGTTAGGACGGCACTGCATGCAGGTTTTCATCCACTTCATTGACTTGAGATGTGTTTTTATATTGTACTAGGTACTTACTGCTGTCACTTTTATTCTCCTTATGATCTGATATCTCTATCATCAAGGGTTTAGAGTTATGGTGCTTAACACCACTTTCAACAATATTTCAGTTATATCTTGGTGGTCAGTTTTATTAGTGGAGGAAACCAGAGTACCCAGAGAAAACTACTGATCTGCCACAAGTCACTGACAAACTTTATCATAATATGTTATATCGAGTACGCCTTGCCTGAGAATAAGATGGATTTAAACTCACAGCCTCAGTGACGATAGGAACTGATTGCATAGGTAGTTAGAAATCCAACTACTACAACCACCCCCTATATCATTTGAAATCTAGTCAACACCACAGTGTGTGAAACTAAATTTTGTGGTATCATAGACCTATCTCTATTTTACATAGACCTCACTGTACGCTAAATAAAATTTTTTGAAAATTTGACATAGACCAGCTTGATTTTACATAGACATTGTCTACAGGTCTACTGCTAATTTCGCACACTGACACCATATAGACCTACTAGTACAAAAAATGTACCTGATGTACTGCCTAAGAGATGTCAACAAATCATAATTATACTGGTGAGCTTCTTGTTACTGATTATTTCTATTAACAGTGAAACCTGTCAAAATAGAACCCTGTATACACTGAACTTTTAGATAAAGTCCCAATGTAGGAAGTCCTTGTTAATTTAACCTGCATAAACCAAACACCTGTCTATTCTGAACACAATGTTGGTCCCCATTAGCTTTGGTGTAGACACATTAATTTTATCAATTTGTATCCTTATGATTATGACATGTATAAAATAAATTGAAACATTTTTGAGCTTTCAGATAATGATTTATACACACATGCAGTCTTCGCCCCAACCCACTTGCCCGAAGCCCGTCACAAGTAAAACTGGATTAGGACAAGTGAAAATTATGAAAGAATTTGCTTGAATAAATAGAAAATTTGTCTAAATATGGCTTTCGGGCAAGTAGGTGAAACAATTCAGACAAAGACTGCACATGTATTCATAATTACAATACATCAATCTTTTTATTAATCTCTTGCCTGTTTTTACTATACATGTCTCTGGCCTGGTTCTCCTTTCTTCTCTATAGGTCCTGCCTTGTCTATCAGAATTATCTCCCCTGACAACTGGTTCCTTTTGCCTTTCTCTCTGGTTTTGATGTGAAAGATTATCATTTTGAATAGCCTCTTTAGTACCAGTTTCTTGTTGATTGGGGCGATTATCGTGAACAATCAACTCTTTAGGCCTAGCCCCTTGTTCTTGGTACATGTAGCTCCTTTGTTGATTGGGACGATTTTCGTCACCAATCCATTCTTTAGGTCTAGCTCCTAGCTCTTGGTACATGTACCTCCTTTGTTGATTGGGACGATTTTCGTCATCAATCGATTCTTTAGGCCTAGTTCCTTGCAATTGCTCTTGATATCTTGTTTGTTGATTGGGCTGGTTATCATAGCCAGTGTCTCTTCGTTGCCTAAACCATACATTCTGTTGATTAGCTCCTTCAGCGGGAAGTCTTTGAGTCTGCACTTGAGTAGATCTTTGAACACATGTCTGACTGGATCGGTTACCATTCTCAATCGACAAGTGCTGTAGTTGTTCTACTCCCTGTTTTGAATCCCTTCCTGCAATACCTAGTGGCTTAGTAGCCTGTACCCTATTCCCATCTATTCCCCTAAAAACAGCTCTTCCTCTGCCAACAGGTTGAGGAGCTGCCACAGGTTCTGTTACCTGCAAGTGTGCAAAAAAAACCAAAAAAAACAACTCATATTAACGTAGATGAGATTTCATGCTGATGAGTACATGTAGTTTGATTCCATGTAAACTGCATCTGTGATGTAATGGTTAGAGTGCTCACCTCGAGTGTGGTAGATTGTGGGTTTGAGCCTTAAAACATCAAAAGATCTCCACATAACTAGATTAATGCATCGGGTGCCACTAGTGGAGTAGGTACTATTTACCCTTTGGGAGTACCTAAGTTCAACACCGGTTCTTAATTTTTGGTGTTTAATGCCACTTTCAGCTACATCATGAGGACCAGTTTTAGTGGTGGAAGAAGCCGGAGTACCCGGAGAGAACCACCAACCATGGGCAAGCAACTGGTAAAGTTTATCACTTGCAGTTGTGAGTAGAGTGCACCCTTTTTTGTAATTTACAAAGCTGGGTACAAACCCACCTCATACTGGTGATAGGCTTGTATGAATTGTCAAGTAATCCAACTACCTAACCCACTGAGTCACACAGGCCCTTCCACCGGTTCTTAGTGGGGTTCATAGTTTTATGTGTATATTTTGTAGACCGTTTCCTGTCCCTTTGTCCTTTTTCTTATGTTTTGTGTTGTCTGTCCTTTTTCGATTTATGTATTCTGAGTACCCCTTTGGTATTGTCAAACTCTTCTTAAAATAAACAAAGTAATTTCATCCAAGGTTTTACTTGTGGACTTTTTAACTGTTAAGCATTTCACTTAAGTATATTTCTTATATTTTCTGATATGATCTACATACCTGTGTTGGATTCTCCCCTGGTCTCCTTGCTGGCTGTTCTGTATCTACATTTCTAGCCCTACCCCTACCTCTGCCTCTTGCACGTCCACTCATTTTGATACCTTAAATTTTCTTAAACTTAGTCCTAAATATTAACAAAGTCTTGTTTCCAAGTCCTGAGTTTAGTCGAAGCCTACTTGTCTCCAAGTCCTGAGTTTAGTCGAAGCCTACTTGTCTCCAAGTTCTGAGTTCAGACAAGCCTACTTGCCTCCAAGTTCTGAGTTCAGTCAAAGCCTACTTGTCTAAAAGTTCTGAGTTCAGACGAGCCTACTTGTCTCCAAGTTCTGAGTTCAGTCGAGCTTACTTGCCTCCAATTTCTTAGTTTTAAGTTTTATCCAACACTAATTGTCTCAAATTAAAGTTCTGAAATTAATTGAAGCCAACTTGTCTCCAATTTCTTAGATTTATATACAAAACTTATTGTCTCTAAGTTCTGACCTTAGTCACAGCCTATATAGCTACTTGCTGCCACATTCTTTGTTTTATCAAAGATTACTTATCTCCAAGTCCTGAGTTTAACTGAAGCCTACTTATCTCCAAGTCCTGAGTTTAGTCGAAGCCTACTTGTCTCCAAGTCCTGAGTTTAGTCGAAGCCTACTTGTCTCCAAGTTCTGAGTTCAGACGAGCCTACTTGCCTCCAAGTTCTCAGTTCAGTCGAAGCCTACTTGTCTCCAAGTTCTGAGTTCAGACGAGCCTACTTGTCTCCAAGTTCTGAGTTCAGTCGAGCCTACTTGCCTCCAATTTCTTAGTTTTAAGTTTTATCCAACACTAATTGTCTCAAATTAAAGTTCTGAAATTAACTGAAGCCAACTCGTCTCCAATTTCTTAGATTTATATACAAAACTTATTGTCTCTAAGTTCTGACCTTAGTCACAGCCTATATAGCTACTTGCTGCCACATTCTTTGTTTTATCAAAGATTACTTATTTCCAAGTCCTGAGTTTAATTGAAGTCTACTTATCTCCAAGTCCTGAGTTTAATTGAAGTCTACTTATCTCCAAGTACTGAGTTTAATTGAAGCCTACTCGTCTCCCAAGTTCTGAGTTCAGTCGAGTCTATTTGTCTCCAATATCTTTGTTTTATCCAGAACTATTTGTCTCGAATTAAAGTTCTGTGAAATTAATCGAAACCAACTTATCTCCAAGTTCTGAATTTTTTCGAAGCCTACTTATCTCCAAGTTCTGAGTTCAGTCGAGCCTACTTGTCTCCAATTTCTTAGTTTTATCCACAAAGACTTATCTCCAAGTCCTGAGTTTAATTGAAGCCTACTTATCTCCAAGTCCTGAGTTTAATTGAAGCCTACTTATCTCCAAGTCCTGAGTTTAATTGAAGTCTACTTATCTCCAAGTCCTGAGTTTAATTGAAGTCTACTTATCTCCAAGTCCTGAGTTTAATTGAAGCCTACTTATCTCCAAGTCCTGAGTTTAATTGAAGCCTACTTGTCTCCAAGTTCTGAGTTTAGTTGCAACCTATTTGTGAAGCCTACTTTTCTCAAAGTTCCAGGAGTTTTGTCAAAGCCAGCTTATCTTAAAGTTCTGAGTTTGGTCAAAGCCAGCTTATCTTAAAGTTCTGATTTTTTTCTATGCCTACTTGCCTCCAATTTCTTAGTTTAATATACAAGACTTGATTGTCTCCAAGTCCTGAACACAAATTGTTCTATGTTCTGAGTTTTAAATACAGTTCAAACATCCAATCTACTTGAACACAATTTTTTCTATGTTCTGAGCTTTAAATACAGTTCAAACATCCAATCTACTTGAACACAAACTTTTCGATGTTCTGAGTTTTAAATACAGTTCAAACATCCAATCTACTTGAACACAAACTTTTCTATGTTCTGAGTTTTATCGAAGCCTTTCTTGTCTCCATGTTCTGAGCATGTTAATATATAGGTACTCAATTCCATATTCTTGTAACATTTTCAAAATGATATTGTTTCATGATCAGCTCATCAGTTAAAAAAAATAAATTCTTTATTTTTTTCTTATATGTACATGTATGGTACTCTGAATTCACCTGTAAACAGAAATTAACATACATGTAAGCTTATTACATGAAAAGTCTCAGCCTGCCCCCGGGCCCCCAAAGCAGTCCTGTTCCACCTGGCAAAATTTCTCTTGGAGGACCTGGCTGTCAGATGACAGTACAGGGCTAGAAATTAACTTTTTTCACCACAAGCAAATCTTTGCTAATTAAATAAAAATCTACTAGCAAACAGACTGACCTGACTAGCAACCAAATTTAACAAAAAATGTATGTTATTTTCATTGAAATATGTAACAATAAGACTGTAAGGTTTTATGTGTTTTATTAATATCAGTATTCATAATAGTGTCATATTATTGTGTTTTCTAGTCATAAACATGAACTGTAACTTCACTTTGGGCCTTTGCCAATTATTGCAATTGCGTTTGTGCCAATAAAATATTTTGATTTGTATTTGTATTTATTAAAAGCAATTCACTGTCTATATCACATTGTGAAAGGCGTCCTTGATAAAAGGGGGTGGTACATTATGTAATCTGTTGATAAAGAAGTTCATAGAATACATATTTATTGAATAATAACATAATCAGAAAAATTCAAATACATACAATATATATATTGATTATTAAAGAGATACTCATCAACAAACCTCAGCCGTGATGTCACAATGTTATTTTTGCATGTTTATTGTGTAGTATTTTTTTCTATGTATTGTTTATGGTGACAATCCAATCATTGGATTTCTAAACCAATAAAGAATTTGAATTTTAGTGTGAGCTTCACAGGTCCGTAAAACCAATATTATATCACGGTGTAGGATCATATAAATTCCTTTCTGTAAATATCGGTGTTATTCGATTACTTTCGGTTATTACAACGACTCCTTTTGGAAATTATGGCACATCTGACAAGATGTTCGACCAAAAAAAATGGAAAAAGACCAAGAACATAGGTAAAATCCTCCCAATACTATCTTTTACAGAACAGTAGAATACTTAATAGAATCAACTTTGTCACTTAATTCCATAGTAATCCTACAGTTTTCTTTAAAATCATGAAAAATTTGAAGAGTGCCTTTGTTGTTGGAGCAAATATGTGAAAAAAAATAAGCCAAATGTTATGGATTGGGTTACATACATGTAAGCAGGGTTCCCGCTGGCGTGCGCCATTTGTGCATTTGGCGAAAAATCTATGATTTTGGCGATAAAATATTTACTTTGGCTCAAAAATGTGGCACAAAAGATTTCGAATGTTCATCGTCTGTTGTGGCGGTCATTTTCTAGTTCGTTACTTCGGAACGCCCATAACGCTCTTCGGAAAGCTTCGAATGTTATCCATGAACTGATCAAGTGACAGAAAATCGATAAACAGCTGTTCGTAATGTTTATCTGTTGATAGGATAATTAACTTGTAAAATACATAAAAGGTAAGTCAAAACAAAGGTGTTAATTAATGGTCTCGGGTGAATGACTTCTCTCTGTCAGTTCGTGAATTGTTTTCATATAATTTTAGAAACTTGTCATTTATTTCAGCACTATCGTTTTAAACACATCGAAATTTTTAACTCCATTTTACGTTTTTAAAAGTAATACTCCGGGAAAATTAATGAAACTGTCCGAATTATGTAAACGAGGCTTTAGTAGACAAAACTTAATTAAAACAAAATTACATACTTAACAGTTGTAATTTATACAATTTAATGATTAGTTCATTGGAGGGGCCATTGGCAAATACATTTAATTTTATAGAAGCTTTTAGGAGGTGGTCATCATGAAAGCAGAGGAGAATTTGCTCAGTTTTAAAAAAATAGAACAGTTTTTACAGTCTGTATTTTTACTTACTTGCATTTCATGGTTATGATAGTAACTTAAACAACAGAGTGTTATATCATATTTTTTTATCTACTTGTCTTTTATGGTTGTAATAGTAACTGAAACATTATTGTGCTATTGTATTTCAAAAAGTACATGTACCCTTATATTGTTTTAACATGTATGCAGTAAGAAAATAAATAAATGATTAATATTTATGTGCGTTTTTAGTGCCAGCAATTTTTGAAGTATTTATGGCTCAAAATATTTTAAAGTGGCTCAAAAATTTAGTTTTTGGCTCAAGTGTTGGCTAAAAAAAAATTCAACCCAGAGGAAACCCTGCATGTAAGTGTGTTATTCTTTCAATACAATACATGTTTCATCTACGATATGTGTATGTTCAATGTTTTATAGGTAAAATAGGCCTTAAAATCACCTTTTAAAGACAAAATTGTCAACGAAAATGATCAAGCATCTTGGCACTGATTCCTTTCAAACAAAAGAACTTGTACTAAATATTCAACAAAATGTTCTTTTTTTTGCAGAAAGCCCAATAAAAAACAAAAAAGATCTACTCAAAGCTTGCATGATTGGGTACATTTCTCTGGTATATTTTAATTCAGCCAATACCACAAGATTAACTGCAGCACGATAAACACCAAAAAGTGACTGATTTTGTCTGTTTATAGATTTATGAGTTTTTACTTTCCCTTTAGAAGATTGCATTCGGTAATTTTGTTATTACCCATATATATATATAATTATTTGCAAGACAAAACGTACATTTACAGGGGCACCTATAAAGTGTAAAACGAAATAGAAACGAAACGATATCAACGAAATAAAACGAAACTAACGAAAGCAAAACGAAATCAACGAAAACAAAATGAAATAGAAAATGGAAGAAAAAATAATAGGGGCCTAAAAGAAATCAAACCTATTTTCATAAATTACGATACTAGACTACTTTCCCACACATGTCGGTCTTTCATCAGGAGAGGACAGGATTTGTCACCACTGAACAAGAATACTATGCATTTATTCAGCGGGAGTCTGTCCTTTTGACTTGGTGGCTTCTTTTAAATTTTGGAACCACAAGAGCAACGTCAAGTCTGTTGAAAGGAGAGGAATTAAAATAAAAAAAACAGAAGTGCAGTAGTTAAAGTTCACTAAGAGATATCCCCGTCCGAGCAAAATTTAAAAGTGCGTCAGAGAGACGACTGGACGGACAAACGAACGAACGGCCAGCAGATGTCCTATACACTGCAATCTTTTTTTGGCGGAGGTATAAAAATCCTATCAAAAATTAACTTTCAAAATAATTTTTTTTTACCCTTTTCTCCCTTT
>MJUT01060735.1:38560-50546 GCA_002080005.1 Gigantidas platifrons
TCATGGTCACGTGACCATAATATTTATATAATATCCGGAACTCCTCGCGCCTTTCCGCAAGTGAAAAAATACTTGTGGAAAGGCGCGAGGAGTTCCGGATGTATATAATATAATCAGAGGATCTCGATGGGAGTTAAATATTATACCTGCTAAATGTAATAGTGACAGCAACTATAAGTTTAGGTTCCACTCTCTAAAACAAGTTTATGACCAGTTAAGTAACTATCCAAAATAATTAAATTCAAAATTTTTCTTATAAATACAATAAAATTTATTTCTCATAAGTAACTCACAATATTTTTCTAATAATAATAATAATATATAATTATAAGTAAGTAGTAACAGAATTTTTTTGATAATTTAAAATAAAAAAATTCAATTTTGTATTTTTATGGGCGCAATTTCTATTTTGGAAAGTCGCCGTCAAAAAACACATAAGATAAGGGAGTTTGTTCCATTCAATACCGGTTTAAAGGAAGGCTGTGTTTTATAAACAGTTATGTTTAATATTTTTATTAATAATTTAATTGACGATATTAAATCATTAAATATTGATATAGATATTGATGGTGAAAATATAGCTATCTTATTATATGCAGAAATTGATTAATGTTTTAGGTGTATGGTGTAATAATAATTGTTTGAAAGTAAATCTTAGTAAATCAAAGGTTATGCATTTCAGAAATCCCTCTGTGGATAGATCAACTTATCAATTTATCTTAAATGGTGAAGTTTTTGATTATGTTTCTAGCTACCAATACTTGTGTTTGGTGCTGAATGAGTTTTTAGATTATCAGTTTATGGCAAAAGCTGTAGCCAGGTCAGCGAGTCGGGCAATAGGCCTACTTATTGTAATTATTCCGACAGCCCATTACTCCGACGGCCCATTTTTCCGACAATATAAAATATAACTCAATCCACAAATCCATGGCTTAACTTCGAAATTTTTTTCTGAAAAATGGCTTGAGGAATCAAAACCAAGCGTGACATATATCTTCCAGTACATGAATGTCCTTTACTGCATTGGTGGTAAACATATATTCAAATTGGTCACACGGCAGCAGTGGAGGTAAAGGTTTACATTTATGGTAAATAATAATTTGCTATTAAAAACCTTTGAATTGAAATTGGCTACTTTGTTTGTTGCATGATCGAGAACTCAAATGTGATTTTTAGGCCAAATAGATTTTATTTTCAGACACGAATTTGCTCCCTTCCCACATTTTTACCTTCGAATTATAATTCATTTTCCATTTTCGTTTAATTTATTTCACTTTCAAAATAATATTAAAATTGCATGCAATTTAGGCACGGACCAATTGATATTTTTTTGATGGGAGAAGGCTAGGGGGCGGGTGCTTGGATTTTCGTCCGGACATTTTTTTTCCGGTAAAAATCAGGGCAAGAAATAAAAAAATCCCCCCTCCCTCCAATAATTTTTGTGTTGTCTCGCGTAACGGTGGCGGTGTAAACTTTTCATGATTAAATCCAAACTGTAGAAGTGTTATACCATCCGAAATTGGTACTGAGATTTCTCATGTCGTCATGATGTAAGGAATCTGCTAGCACCATGACATTTGACTTTGACCCCATATTTATCCTTTAGTTTAATACAGAAACAATCCGCCCAGTGAGTATAAAGATTAAAATCAGTCTTCCGTTAGGTATAGAAGAAAAACAACAGGTTTTAAGATAATTATACTACTTTTGACCATTTTTGACGGAATAATGGGTTGTCGGGGAAATGGGCTGTCGGAGCATTGGGCTGTCGGAATATTGGGCTGTCGGAATAATGGGCCGTCGGAGCAATGGGCTGTCGGAATAATGACCTGACCCCAAATACTCCCAATGATGCAATAGCAGGTGAGATGGGTTGGAAACCTCCATATGTTAAACAATGGACTAATATTTTTAGACATTGGTCCAGATGTACCAAAATGGAAAATAATAGAATAAATTATAAGGTCTTCAAATGGCCAATTAGAAAAGGTAGTTATAAGATAAAGAATTGGAGTTACCAAATAATGGAGATGTTGAAATGGTATAACATGGAAAGGTTTTGTAATATAAATCAGTATATACTTGATAAAAATACATTTTTTTCATTTAGAACAAGAAATGTTTAATAAATACAAAACTGATTGGTGTACAAGAATGGATTCATATGGCCACGGTAGTAAATTAAGAACTTATAAGTTGTTTAAGTTTTCTTATTGTACTGAACAATATTTGTTACAAAATATACCTATTCGTTATCGTAGTGCCTTTGCCAAATTTAAATGTGGGGTAGCACCATTAAAAATTGAAACTGGTCGGTATGAAAGAAAAGAGTTAAATGAAAGATTATGTATTAATTGTGATAATGTAGAAGATGAGAAACATGTATTGTTAAAATGTCCGTTATATGAAGATATAAGATCTAAGTTCATTGATGTAGTAGGTCATAGTAATAAATTATTAACATTATCTGATAACGAAAAATTTATATTTTTAATAACGATACAGTTTGTTATTCTGTTGCCAAAACCTGCCACAACATTTTACTTAGAAGAAACAGTATTTTATATCATTAACAAATGACACATGTAATTTTAAATTTTAATCATGTACCTAATGAAAAACTTTTATAATTTGTAAATTATGTATAAATGACATTTCTATAGTCTCTCATAAATCTTTTAAAGGGGCATTAGCTACGATTTTGACTAAAAAAATTATATGTCTTGGAAATTAGTAAATATAGCTTTAAAATGTTGAAATGAAGGTAAATATTTCACATTAAACAGCTTATCGAACCACTTTCCGCCTTTTGAGAACGAAAATTACCATCGATTACTTATTTGCTTGCAAGCAAATAAGTTTACCTCGCTTTTTCCGTATGCAATTGACCTTACTAGTGACAGGTAAAAACGAATAATTTGTATTTTGTCGCTTATTAACTGACAACTTGCATGCATGGTTCTTTGTCCGTAATTAAGACCGACTGTATTTTATAAAAGCAGATTCACAAAAAATAAGAAAAAAAGTGCATTGTTGCACTGATTTAATGACGATTCGACAAACTCCGTAAACAATGTCGATAATTAATAAGATGACGTCCATTTCTTGATCGATCTCAAAACACGAGCAGTTGCAGGTTTTTTCCCCGATGCGCGTACATTTCATGCATAACATTTATAAGTTACAGAAACACGTTTTATTAAGGCATCAATCAAATCTGATGGTTTTCGTGGGAAACAAAAATTTACGATTTGGCAGGTAAATGCCCCTTTAAGAATGACATATACTATATTTGTAACATATATTTTATTGTGAAACTGTATTTTATTGTATGTATGTGGTGAGACTTTAATAAACTATTGAATCTTGAATCCATTCGTTGAGATAGGGGAATAGTTTCAGGAAACTCGTTCGCGTCTATCTCTTTATGTTTAAATAAATCAAAGAAACATACAGTTACACAGTGGAATCGGGCGAATACTTTTGTCCATGGTCTGTACATTGTGATTTTAATTGTAACAAGGACGTATCAATACGCTATAAGAATATTTATTACCAATTTTGGGCCCACAAGGAGCAACATGAAAAGTAAACAGATGACAATAGGCATGCAAAACAAATTACAAAACAAAAATAGAGAAAAAGGGGCTGCCTGACTGATAGAAGAACCATCAAAAACAAACATATACAATAAACATGATATGTTAGAAAGTTACACTTTGTAACGTAATCTCTAATGTAATGCTTAAGGCATATGATCATATTATAAACATACTGCCTTTAGTTGAAGGTGTTACGGTAGATGACCACAAGAAGAAAAAATATCACCCGAGACAAAGTCGAGGGTGATATTTTTCCTGAGTGTGGTAACCGTAACACCCTCAACCAAAGGCAGTATGTTTTATATTATACTGAATGCCCTTCGGAGGGTGAAATGTGGTATATCCTTGCAATACCTCCCTCTGCTTTGGTGGGCTGGATTAAGAAAAGTAAGAGAAAAATACAACATCTACATTTACCACTGAAATTGCCGAATTATCAAAGAAATTTGAATAAAGTATAATCTATACATTTACCCACAGATGCTAAGATGCTCTGATCTTCACAGTTTAACATCCAAAATAATTTTTGTTCTTTTGTGACACGGAAGTAAAATTTTTATATTTCTGAGAAATTTGTAGAAATAATTGCTCTCTAGCCACCTTATTTTCACTACATTTAATTAAAAAATAGACTTCATCCTCAATTTCATTTTCGGAAAATTTTTGGCATATTCTTTCATTTCTAGGCACATTTCTATATCTACCAGTTTCTATTTGTAATCTGTGCGATGATATACGAAGACTTACATATTGATCTTTTATAATGAAAGTTATTCAGAATAGTAAGATACTTTTCTAGACCAAAGTTTGTTTTGAAAAAGCCAGGTAAGTCTTCAATTTACCATTATTCATTGACTCATTTCTTTGTTGCCAGTCGTTCATGCTATGTCAGGGGCGTAGATTACTATGTTATTCTACCGAGGCAGGGGGTCTGTGGCTGCCTGATGCCCCCAGGGGGGTACAGGGGCAAAGCCCCGTTAGGGGTTTGGGGTGGGGGCAAGCCCCCCATAAGCGATTTTTAGCAATTTAGAGTATATTTGGGACCAGTTTTGCTTCAAAATAGTCATAAAAATATGTCACAGCTATACACAATTGTACATACATAATGGTCATCTAACATGTACAACTTCATAATGAGTCCAAGAAACTTTGTTAATTGCCGATTCAAAAATATTATGGATTGCATTAGACAAAATCACACATATCAACTTGAACATACTTTGTTCATGATTGCTATACAGGAACAGCACCTTATAATTGCTGTTATTCATCTTGAAGTTGCAATGAGGCCTAAACCCTTCAACTATGAGTATAAATTATGCCTCATGGCGAGTTCAAGACTGCCTCTAATGTGCCTTTTGCTTTGTTTTGTTTGTTGTTTATAATTAGTTAGCTAGAAATCAACAGATAAAGAACTTATTTATTGTACAGACAACTGGTAATTTGAACATTGAACAACTGTTAGTTAGTACCAATGAGTTCTCACTAAAGGTACAAAGCTCTGATTCTGCGACTCCCACTTGCATCAAACTTATCTAACACACGGACCCTGTCAACATCTTTATCCTTGTGGATGTGCAACAGTGCTAATCCATTTAATCTGTCTTTATATTTTTTTTTTGCCTCAACGTAAGCTACGCCTTTGTATGTGTACGTCCTTGTTTGTAATATCTACCAATACAGCAATTAGTTATATTTGTTATTGTTCTGTAGTTCATGTATTATATGAAATTATTATGACATAATGCGTGCTGTCTTTTAGTATTTGTTTTTAGTTAATTTTAATTATTACATACTTAGTTAAAATAAAGGCATTTTTGTATGACCAATATGATCGGAAGTAAACTGTCCATATTTTCACACCCCGGGAAAATAACCGGTTATTAGGTGCTCCTCGTGCGTTTCAGACAAATTAAACAACGTCCGGTGTTTACGTCTGCAGATGTCGGAAGTATATAATAAATAGTTTAATACATGGGCATTTCCATATTGGCCTGGTTATCATCCCTCGACCCATATTGGCCCTCGACTTCGTCTCAGGCCAATATGGGTGTCTCGGGATGATAACCAAGCCAATATGGAAATGCCCATGTAATATGATAATAGGTGTTACCTAACTTGGGACGAAGTCCAATATTTTTTTTTAAACAAAATTAACTCAGATATATATGGACCTATAAATTTTTTTCAAAGTAGAACGGGGCGGATCCATACTTTCTTAAAAGAGGGGGCAAATAGGGGGACCCAAACCCAACGTCCCAATTTCATAGAAAATATTATTTCGGACAGGAGGAGGAAGAAATGAAACTCTGTTTAATGATATTATCAGTCCCATGGTATATGTTTAATGGGCTAGAACACACTGCGATTTTGATTCATTTTTTAACATTCATAACCGGAAGTAGTTCCAGAGTTTCAACTATACATACACCATTTTAATTAACGAATTTATTATAAATCTATGAGTTGAAAAGAAGGTACGAAACGTCTCGCCATACATTTTATCCCGGTGCGAAACGTCCAGATCTAGGTACGAAACGACCAGGTGACGGAACGTCCTGCACCATTCCAGATTACTGCGCATCCGATTTGCTGCAGATTTAACCATGTATTGGTTTCCGGTGCAAGGAATTTAAGTCATTAGTGATATGGAAAATATTGCTATTTCTACCATAGTTGGGACTTCGTCCCATATTAATCTGTATGTATATTTTGGATTTTTTTTATGTAACATGCCGGAAACGGCCCGAATTGGAAATAAAATATTTTTCTTCTCCTACATTAATAATTTCATTTTAATATAACCAATATCTTCCAATGTGGTGTGTGTTAATTACGAGTCCAAATAATCATTTTATTCATTAATATACTTCGCCATTAATTAAATCATTGATATATTTATGGGGACGTAACGAGTACAAGAATCAAGGCCGGATGGACTTGGACCTGAATTGAATTTAATACACTCTGGTTTGGAGTAATAAAACACACGATTAGAATATACACCTTTATTAAATAATATAAGAATTAAATGTTCCAGAAATGATCTTGCTCCCCTTTTTGTGTATTTGGAAAGAAGAGGAAACACAGCAGTTAGTGTTTCTCCAATCTAATTAAAACTTGATTAGATCTTGAATTGCCCTCCTTCAAATGATGCGACATATCAGAAAAGGTAGGAACAATTCAAGATCTATTTTAATTAAGATTGTTGTTTCTCCACCTATAAATGGAGATTTTCATTAATATTTTATTTTATTTTTTTTAAGTGTACAAGTTCAAAGAAGTTACAACGACTTGTCAAGTTTGAATTGACTCGACAGAGACGTATAAATTATAAACTTGATTTACAACTGGTAATTTGTCTTCAGGGAAGATAGCTATATCTCACGAAAATCATTCTTTATAAAGAAATGAATTTTAAATGTTTTTTTTATGACATGATTATTGTCCCCGATACGGTTCAATTAATCAATTTAGATTTTGACCAAATCAAATAATGTATTCCCACTTCCCCGAATTATGAGACATACAATAACAACGTTCTAGCCAACATGACGTCAATTTACAAGATTCACTTCTAAAATGAGAAAGAAAATCAAACACTGTTTTGCTGTAGCAGCCACAACAAGCTGAGACGAATTAAAAACAAAACAGAATCAGCAAATTAAAATATTACAGCTCGTTTTTATTAATTTGACTCGTTTTGATCCCATATATCATTAATCGCTTTCAATCACACTATGGCAAAACTAATCTGATAAAATCAGATGAGATTGTGGGAAAGTGATCTCAGTGGATGACATTAGTATTAAGACCTTATTGCAAATTGGATTGATCATCTTGTTGTCACCAGCTGTATGTAGACTACATTATGTGGTTTCCATGCAATAACTTGTTTTATCTGACTGATGAAATCCATGGAACAGAATTAAGGCTGTGATTGATTCGGGTGATTGTATCTCTACCCATTGATAAACAAGTGTAATGTAATGAGTTGAAAAATTATGCAAAAAAAAAATTACAACTTTCATTCAATTGTGTGGTCGTATATTGCAGACATAGGAATCTGGTTATTATGATGTTATGTTTATGTAATTTCTTGAAGCACCTCATAATCTTATTGTTCATCTCAAAATGTAGTAAGATTTAGGTTTATGGTGTTTAAAGCCACTTTCAACAATATTTCAGTTATATCGTGACGGTCAGTTTTATTGGTGGAGAAAACCACCGACTTGTCGCAAGTCACTGACAAACTTGATCACAGTGTTGTACACCTCGCCCTGATCGATATTCGAACTCACAACATCAGTGGTGATAGGCACCGATTGCATAGGGGTAGTTTTAAATCCAAATACTATACGATCATGGCCACGACGGCCCCAGACAAACGTAAGAGGTGGAATATACAATTACATCAGTATGTCGTAAGTCACTGACAAACTTAATCACATAATGTTGTATCGACTACACCTCACCTTAGCAGAATTCCAACTCACAACGTTAGTGGTGGTGGGCACTGGTTGCACAGGTAGTTATAAATCCAACTACCACACAATCACGGTGTAGTTAGGAATTTAGCAGTTAACCAAACGTAAAAAATGATAACCTCATTGTGTACTTCTTAACCCTGGACACGAATACTACATTATAAATATTTATAAACAAACAAACATAAACTTGTATTGTATTTATCAATATTTTATGAGTACCAACAGTTTTTTCAACACCGTATCTGTTCACGTGACTACACATGCTACTCACAGTGACTCGTGACCCAGATTAGCACGTATCAGGAATCGTTTCTGTATATGGTATATAATAATTATGAATTATTGTTCATTATTAACAACACAGCAATCGGAATCATCAGGTAAACATCTCTCCAGCGGAAAATATTAATTTTATAGAAGGTAAATAACACATGGCTCCTAATCTACATAGGAGGTCTTTAATGTGCCGGGAGTGTGGCACTCATCTTTATAGAAGGTAAATAACACATGGCTCCTAATCTACATAGGAAGTCTTTAATGTGCCGGGAGTGTGGCACTCATCTTTATAGAAGGTAAATAACACATGGCTCCTAATCTACATAGGAGGTCTTTAATGTGCCGGGTGTGTGGCACTCATCTTTATAGAAGGTAAATAACACATGGCTCCTAATCTACATAGGAGGTCTTTAATGTGCCGGGAGTGTGGCACTCATCTTTATAGAAGGTAAATAACACATGGCTCCTAATCTACATAGGAGGTCTTTAATGTGCCGGGAGTGCGGCACTCATCTTTATAGAAGGTAAATAACACATGGCTCCTAATCTACATAGGAGGTCTTTAATGTGCCGGGAGTGTGGCACTCATCTTTATAGAAGGTAAATAACACATGGCTCCTAATCTACATAGGAGGTATTTAATGTGCCGGGAGTGTGGCACTCATCAAACACGTCAGCCACTATGGTGCACGGTCAGACTTTACCTTACACCCTTCCACCTCTCCTTTGCGGGGACACCCCGTCTCCAACAGCCGAGGACGCACTGAGCTAAGCTCTGTTATTTTGAGCCCTGAGAACTTTCACCAGTACAAAGATCTACAAGATGAATTTGAATTTTAGTGTTTAACGCCACTTTCAGCAATATTTCAGCTATATCATGGCGACCAGTTTTAGTGGTGGAAGAAGCCGGAGAGAACCACCGACCCTAGGCAAGCAACTGGTAAACTTTATCACTTGCGGCTGCGAGTCGAGTGCACCCTTTTTGTAATTTACAAAGCTGGGCACGAACCCACGCCGTATTGGTGATAGGCTTGTGTGAGTTGTTAGATCCAACAACCTAACTCATTGAACCACCCGGGTCCCTCTACAGGATGTAATCAAAGGATCTACTCAGTTCCAGCAAGTAACTCACTCAATGAGTTGAGATGAGAGGTTACCGTTCCTTTTTATTCGTTGGTATTGGTGGAATTATCGACTCGCTGTTTAAACCGTCTTTATATAATGATAAAAGCATTTTTGGAGAGAACAAAATGTATGATTTATATAATTGATTCACAGTTATTAAACAATAAGTCCTATTAATAACAATAAGATCTACATGCAGATATGTGTTTGTTTTGGGGATGTTTCCTCCATTTTAAGTGGAATTGTTTTTCTCGGGTTTGTCTTTATCAGAAACCATGTAACAAAATGACAAAAAATTATGTTTGAACCGAATGAAACTAGATCCATGAAATTATTTAACCCTGTTACACGACTGGGGCCAAGGTGTCGAAGTAAATAACACTTTACATGATAAATGTTCTATTAATTAAAATACATGACAATGAATAAGAACTTCGCGTTAATTAGAAATTTATAATTACTATAGTCCACTAAGAATTAAATCAACGTTCTCATAATAGTTCTGCATTGCTCAGATACTAGCAAAGTTCTATACACGTTAAACAATAGAATGCAAGGTTAGTAGCGTTCTAGAATAATAATCACTATTTTGGGTTGTCCAGTTTTATAAGTAGATGAGGTATCGAATCAGTATGCTAAGTGAACTACAGACTCATGTCCAGTGTATATCTGGTATGTTACGATAATGATAATAAAACTGCCAGGAACATGGCAGGTACATTACAGGTAATTCCTCGACGATGTAAATAGTCGATGTGCAATCTCTGTAGGTACAGAACCAATTGTTATTAATTAACACAATTATAATTATAACGCAATTGTGTTACAACCCCGCCACTTTTTATTGAAGTGTCTGTTTCAAGACAAGAAAATGGGCAGTCATTTATATGTGTGTTAGGAGATTGGATTTTGCATACATTGTATGTTCCTACGATTTTTCTATTGGATCTTGGAATTGTTCCGACAGCTATGGTTTTTCCATTTACTTGTTTTTCTATATTCCAAAAGGACAACCAATTAGATAACATAATATTTGTTTTACACATGAATGTTAATGGCCAATTCGCTTTAATCTATATACTTTGTTTTGTAATACAGGCCGGTGTAGCAGGAAATATTGTCCGTCCTGCGAGATTGTCCGACCGGACCATATTACCTAGGCTGGATCGTCCGGTCGGACATTTGATACTAGGCGGAATAGTCCGGGTCCAGGCAATATGGTTCGGCCTGTTATCACAAAATGTACGCTAAAAATACAAAACAAATTTATGACAAATAATATGTATTTTATACTTTATTTACACAAGGAAACAAAAACAATTATTGTAAAGTTTATTTTATTTCCTGCAAATGCAAAAAAAACAAGTTTTTGCGTTGAGCAGTTCTAGTTCTTCTTGGATCCCCAAACATTGTAAATGGAACCATTCCATGCATCTGTCACAACCTATGACTTCCTTTACCGATGGTTGTTGACAGATGGGACAGTTGTATGCACCATCAACATCATCTACTTTCATCTTTACTAAAAAATATATATAAGCAATTGACAATGAAAAGATAAGCATACTTGTTTGGAAGATACATATTTGCAAATTAATAAAGTAAAGCTTGTTATATAGGTCTCGTCCTTTTCTCAAGAAATTCATTGGTAGATACATGTGTACCAAGACTTTATGGACAAATATTCAGACCCAGTTTCGGAAAATCATACAGGATGGCCTTAGATATAGATTTTGGGAACTATTTGACTACTGAATTTTCTCGACATTTTTAATTATGTTTATTGCTTCATGGCTTAACTTACAATTTTCATCAACTCATGAATATTTTTCACATAACTCACAAAAATGATGGCTCATTTGTTGACTCCAAACACAACAGAGCATCATTGTTCAAGTACGGTTTTAATTCATTTATGTCAATATTGACGACTTTCCCTGGCATCTTGCTGGGAACTGTTTCTATTGCATTTTTTGTTATCAATTCTCTATCTTTCATCAGTTTCTGAATGGCACTTTTGTCTGCCACCACTTAAAGAAGACCTGTGGATATATACATGTAAAATATGACTTTGAAAAAAAAGAACAAGAATTGTATGAAAATAGGATGAGAACGAAATAAATATCAATAGTCCAAACTTGTACAATTTTCATTTTACTCCTTTTCAATTCACTGACTTGTGTTTTTATTGCTTTAATTTTCTTTTGGCTGTTTTTTCTCGCCTGCATTCTTTTCATAGGAATTTTTTTCTGGTGAATTCTTGTACATTTCCTGACATAAAAATATGATGGTTTATTCTGTGTAATTTAGTTTTTGGTTTTGGGTGAATTTTTTGCTAGAATGACAGGAGTATTAAGCTTAAGAATATAAAAACCAAACTATAAAAATACGTGTAGTTTTACTACTTAATCGTCGTTCTGAATATAGCTGAAAAATTGCTCGCTGGACGTTAAACACCAATCAATCAATCAATCAATCAATCAATCATTCAAT